>APFE031650744.1:0-10429 GCA_000404065.3 Pinus taeda | reverse complement strand
TATCTTAAACTTTCCATAAGGAGTAATGGATGAATAGGCTATATAAATGAGGTTTAAAAACGGGTAAGTTTAATATTCTTTTTTTAGTATTTTTAAGATTCTCGGTTTAACACTTAATTTAATTAATAAGTTAAATTATCTTTTTCTACGATATTTTTTCTAATTAATTTCAATTAAAAGGTGGGAGAGTTTTTTTTTTAAACTTAGAGTTTATGTATTTTAATTTATAGAATTTGAGTGTTTTAAAAGGTTTTTCAAAGGTGGAATCAATTGTCGAATCAATTTATACACTCAAAGATGTATTTTAAATAAAAAGAATAAGAATATTTTATTTGAAATTGTATTATTGAATTGCAGTGAAAAATACCATTGTGCCAATAAGTTTGACTACACCTTTTTAAATATTTAAGTTATTATATTTTAAATAAATAAATTATATAAATTATAAATTTTGAAATAAAAAATTAATATTAGCTTTTCTATTATATTAATATTTTTATTTTCATCTATAAAACATTGGATTAAATTATAGTTATTATTTGTTTGTTTGTGATTAAAGAGACCATTATATGTTTTATAACTATATATAAATTAATAAAATTATAATGAATAGATATATGTAGTCTAGCTAGTAAACTAAATGGTAATTTCTTGATCATTTTTTCTTGTTGATTTTACCCACAATATAGTAGAGGTTTCTAGGAATCATAAGTTTAGAATATATAATTTGTAAAGCTGGAGTACCTCATAATTTTTTATGGTGTTTAATCCATTTATGCATTCAATGTTGCATTTTAAATAACAAGAAATAATAATCTTGCTTGAATTTGTATTTCCATATTTCGTAAAGAAAAAACCATTTCATTAGTTAATTAGAAAACACTAATAAAATATGTATAATGTAATAAATAAATGAAGTGGCCCATTTAAAGGCACATTTTCTATTCAATTGTAGCCAAAATCCAATAGATATACCTAAGAATCATATGTTTAAGTTGTTTAACATGTAAAGTGTTTGATAGGATTTTTAGGGTAGTAAATCAATTTATGCATTCAAAGTGCAATTCAAGTAAAAATAAACCACAGTCCTGCTCACAACCATGTTTCAAGATTTCCAAAAGAGTAATTTAGTTTTTTTTTTCCAAGGAAAATAACGGTAACCTTTTATTAAAAAATTTAATGAAAAGTTACACTAGCAGATGCAATGAAGCATTCCGTAAGTTTCCACCTGGGCTCGAGTGCTTTCGCACCCCACACAATCGTGCACAAAGAATAAGAACAGAGAAGAGAAGAGAAACTAAAAAAGGAATAAAAACAAATCCATTTTTCAAGTTTTTCTCCCCTTCTTCTTTTCGACCTTACGCCACTCTCCTTGAGTGGGCTCGATCGAGGCCATGACTAACTGTGTTTCAGCATTCTGAGGGCCTGTTTCTTTGTCTGAGTCTGAAGTGTCTGAGTGATGATACCGTTTGGTGCCTCCCATGCTTTGGTCCACGCTTGTCATCTGAACCTGTGAAGTCTTGTTGTCTGTTGTATTTTCCTTCTGGTTCCCTATTTCATCTTCCTCTATAGTGATATCATCCTCTTCTGCTTCTGTTTCTTCATCTTTTTTCCTCGATGAGGCTTTCATTTCTTCTGCTCTCTTCTTTACGACGTCATCTATGTTCTGCCATCCTTTTGGCTTCCTTTGGTGAGGCTTGCTCTTGTTTTGACTTTTGCATGCGCTGAACAGATGACCTGTTTGTTGACATCCCCTGCATCTGAATGTTGTATTCTCATAGTCCAGGGTTTGTTTCCACTATGAATTGTTGAAATTTAGAATGATGCTTTCAGGTAGTCCTTGGCTAAGATCTACCTCGACACATATCCTGGCAAAAGTAAAGATTCCTTTTATGTGTCTCTATGAATCAATCTTTAACATTCTTCCAAGGGCATTCCTTGTAGCTAATAAGGCTTTGTAGTGCCAAAAATGTATCAGAAGATTATGCAACCTTACCCATACTGGCATCCTTGATACCACCATAGTATTGGCATCAAACTCTAGGAACCATGGGGTAATGAACAGTCCCGCATTTCCCCAGAACCATGGCCCTTCATTGAGGATTTTCTCCTTTTCTTCTTCTGCGAGAAAGGTTACTATGAAAAAACCCTTTGAGCATAGTTTTATTTGACAATTTTTTGTCCAAACCGTGTAGATCCACTGGTACAAAGCATCAGCTCTAGGCCAGAAGCCGTTAAATCTACAAATAACAACATTTTTCTGTAGATCTGAGAATATGTATTTTACCTCTGGTAAATCCAGTGAGATGGATGGATTTTCTGGCACTTGATCCACAATGTACTGCCCTGGGGATGCATTATCAGTTTTAGCTTCTTTCCCCTTTGGAGGTTCTTTCCCTTTGGCTGTATCTCGGTAGGTACCTGTAGGATTTGAGGTATCTCCCTTAGATCCGCCTCGTAGTCGGTGATTGAGGGTAATATTTGAGTCCTTTGCCACCCTGTAATGCTGGAGTGTATGTTGATCCTGCAAGCAGTGCCCAGAAAATATTAGGATTTGTAATGTAACTGGAGTCCCTATTTTGTCCTGGATCTCTTTTTTTAGCTCCAATACACTCATCCGGTCCCAGATCTGCACACAAACGTGTCTGCCTTCTGTTGATCTGATAAAAATTTGCTTCAAATCCGCTGTGTCTGCTTTGTGTTCTGGATCTGACAGAGTTTTGTTCTGCTTCTGTCTGGATCTGACCGGATTTGATAGATCCGCTCCTATTATGCAGTATTCGACCCAATATGATGAGTCGTTTCCCAGATCGGGGTTCCTGAGGGAGCTATTTCTCGTTTGCAGGTCGCAGCCTACAAGCCCTCTGTTGGAGCGATGCTTCGAGATGGTAAAGGCCCTGGTCTGTACTGAAGAAAGCAGAGAAAAATCAAGATACCAAGGATACAGGTCCATACTCTCACCCCATACCTTGTCTTCGACCATGCCTTGTAAAAACGGCCCTAGATCAGCAAATCGGATCCCCAGCAGATCAAAATGGGGTCTGGGATCTGTCATACGCCTCTGTTGACGGTAATCGGAGGTGGATCTGCCAGTCTTGAGCAGAGCGGTTGTGAGAGGGAGCATATCAAGACAGATCTACGTCCAGACAACGAATGGATGCTCCAGCCTCTGTTTACTGTGGTTCGAGTCATGAGCGTTCTTGCCATCAGCGGATCCAGCCCTATGCCGGAGGGAAGCAGCATTTGATGGGAATCCTGCGGTCAGGCTTCTGGTCGATCCACATCCGAACGGGTCTTTGGGGCATGCGTCTGCGCAAATCGGACCAGCTGAAACCCTAAACCCTTGAATCGCCTCCATCGTGTCTTCAGTAGGACTATTCTTGTTGTATCAAAAGAGTAATTTAGTTAATTAGTAAGAGTGTGCCAATAAAAATAGTTACAAATTTTCTCATAACTATATATTAATCAAAGACTAAATCTAAATGTTTTTTTTTCGAGCTCAAGGGTTTTCGATATGATACGGGTTTTAGGGCCAAAAGATCGAAAGTATTACACCATTTGTCTCCTATATCTCAAGGTTTATACCATCACATATTGAAACTTGTATTATGTTAGAGGGTGTAGGTGATTATTCAGTTGACCCCCTTGAGGGGATTCAAATTTGGAGGTCGCCTCATACTTCTCTAACAATGCAGGCACGTTCCCCCTGCAAATATCCTATAGGGAACTTGACATCCATGGTTCCATTTGATATTTTAAGTTTCGAGACTTTTCCCAAGGGGAAAATCATATAGGTTTTGGTTGATAAGAAAAATTTTCTTTGAAAGGCTACCACTCCCTTCAACATGGACCCCTCCTTGGATTTTGTCTCGCTTAACATCTTTTGTCCCTATTTAACATCCATATCTATTACCGATTCACATTCTCTAATATCCACTCTAGAGGTCCTTATATTTGTCTCCTCACATTCTCATGCTCTTTACTCCCTTATATATCTTTTACATTTTTCTCTACCATTTACCTACATACCAATTTTATATGTAGTTTTCTCACATTGGATATTCTTACCGATGGAATTCTCTGTGCCTCTCCAAGTCCTTCATTCAATACAATTATTGGTTACACCCCAAGAAATAAATGGAAATATATCAAGAGGAATTTAAAGGAATTGTGCCCAACTCTAGGTAAATCTATCGAACTGAATGACGTACATGAATGGATAATTTGAAGATTACTAGAAGTCTTCTCAATAAGTGAGCATCCATGGTCTTTTTTAGATAGAAGACTATTTTTTTTTATATATATAATCCCTAGGATAGCCCCCTAGATTTATGATCTTAGTAAAATGATGTATGAGTTAAGTCACCTTTTTAGAGGAGGATGCTTAGACACTATTAAAAGAGAAGATAGTTTTGGGGATCCCACACCCTCTTTACTAAGAAACATTCTATTGAATTTGATGCCAACTCCAGAAAATGAGTTGTAATTGGTGAGCCTTGGTATTTCACTGAGGGTGTTTTAACTTTCAAGTGGTAGTTAATTCTATAATTTGATAGTGTACACATAACTAAAACATCATATTCAATGGCTAAGATTGATGCTTGAGAAATTTCATCAAATACATCTATCCTTGAATATAAAAAAATATATATTGGCAACACCTAGTAGAATATTGTTGGGCCATGCAGTTTCAAAGGAAGGGATAAAAGTAGATATGGTGAAAATTAAATTAATCTTAGATTTTAAGCCTCTTGTAAATCAAAGTAAAGAAATATATGTTTAGTTCATGTCGGATATTATAGAAAATTCGTTCGACATTATTCTAGCATCACATTTACAATCAACGATATTCTATCGAAAGATGTTCCTTTAATTTTTTCTAATGAATGTGATGATTCATTCCAATTATTAAAAAATAAATTAGTTGAAGCTCCAATTACTAAGTTTCCTGACTGGTCCAAATAATATCACATACTCTTTGGTGCATCAAATGTTGCAGTCAAAGTAGCATTAACACAACCCTATGAGGAACTAATATACTGTCCAAATTCCTACGCCAATAGAATTCTTAACAAAGCTAAATGAAACTGAACCATAACAAAATGTGATTCTCTAGCTATGATTTTCACATTCAAAAAAATTTGACATTACTTTTTGGCCAACCCATTCATATTTCACATTGATCACAAAGTGTTTAAATACTTTGTCAATAAACTATTTCATTTTGGTTAAATATGTCAATAGTTATTATTATTCAAAGAACTCAAATTCAAAGTTATTGTATGACCAGTAAAACATGTTGTCGGACCTAACCATGTATCATGAATTGAGGCTTATGAGGAAATGAACGATATGGATGATGACCTTTCAAATACAAATATACTCAAAATTGAAGCAATTCCATTTCAACTTGCTAAAATTGTAGAACTCTTACATACCATGAAAGCACCTAACAGTTTATTAGATAAGAAGAAATAGGAACTTGCTATAAAACCAAAACCATATACATTAATTATATAAGTTGGGAATCGTTGAAATACTTTACAGATGTGATTTATAACATGAGAGGGAAGAAATCATTATCAAAGCAAACAATGGGGGAGATAGAGTACACTATTAAGGAGAAAAGATTACATGAAAGATAATGCAATAAGGACTCTGGTGGCTAATACTATTCCATGATTGTCAAAAATATGTACAAAAATGTGGTATATTTCAAGGAACAAGTCATCCTTCTTTGAAACACCAAATTCCATTGCACCCAATTATCGCTTCACTAAATTTTGAGATATGGGCGATCGAATTTGTCAGCCCATTTCCCAAAAGTGGTAAGAGGACATGAGAGAAATATATAATAATTGCATACTAGTATATAATGAAGTGGGTAGTAGTTGAGTTAGTCAGGCCTTGCACTAAAGAACTTGCAGCAAAATTGATATATAGAAAATTAGTAACACAATTTGGCTTTCATTTAGTTCTTATTAGTGATAGAGGAACCCATTTTATAAATGGTACAATCCAAGCACTAAAAAAGAAATTTATGATCGAACACCATAAGACCACTTCATACCACCCACAAGCTAAATGTGTTGTGGATTCGTTTAACAAAACATTAAATGAAGGTTTAATGAAAATATGTAATGTCGATAGCGATGAATCGGATTATAAGGATCCAAATATTCTATGAGCTTATTGTACAACGTATAAATGACCAACATGAACAACATCATTTAAACTTAATTTGGTCAAGAAGCAATTGTACTATTTCATTATTCATCAAACCCACATAGCGTGTTGACTATACTAAAATATAATACAAAGTTACAAATGGAGCAACTCAAAAAATTACACCAACTAGAGGAAGATTGATTTTTCACCCTTCACCATCAACAGGTCAACATGAAACATAAAAAAACATCGTATGATAGGAACCTTCAGGCTAAAAATTTTCAAGTTGGTAATCTCATAATACTATATGACATTAAAGTTAAAGGCAAGATGAAGAAGCTTGAAATTGCGTGGTTAGGACCATTTGTTGTTGAGGACATCAAACCTTCAAGAGTTATAAAATTGAAGACTTTCTAAGGGCATCTTTTCAAATCACTTGTTAATGATGCATGTCTTAAGATATATATTTCTTAGTAATATTTAACATGGGTTAGCCATAGGACTATGGATGAAAAATGTAGCCAATTAATATGTAAAGAACTAAACTATTAAAAAAATAAAACTAATTAAATTTTTTTTAGTTATTCATTTTTTTTCGTTTTTTCGTTTTAAAAATAATTCAATCAAATTAATTAGAAATTCATTATATATATCACTATCATAATTGTTGGTTCAATACGAAAAACAATTGGAACAATTACTTAGGTAACTAGATTAAAACAACATTATGGAGCGGGAGCCCGATATTCATAATCTCCTTAGGGAGAAATAGTGTTCGGAATGAAAACAATATAAAGAGGAACAACATATAGAATATAAGGGAAGAATTGACTTAGATCATGAAAGAAGAATCTCACAGAACAAGCAAATCGAGTATGATTCGATAGTTCAATTAACTAGAAAGGAAGCATTAACTCTTCATTTGCATGTAGCTCCAGAAAAGCACTCATGTCTTACAACCCGACATATAGCTATGATAGAATATATCGCAAAAGAAACGTAGAGGGACCCATTAGCCAAAGTAATGAATTATGGTTGTCCCTTTCTAATAAGTTACATGTTCCTCACATATCACTATCGTCAAATGATTAGTAGAGGTTATTTCAATTTTGTTTCACAATTACTATCCACTATGTAGGAAAAGTGATGAGTAAAAGGCATGCACATGTATGGTGACAATTGAGGAGACAATTTGGGGGTATCAATCAAGCAATAATGACAAAACAATTAATTCCACTTCTATAAAAATCATAGAGGTCACCGATTTACTGAAAATGTTTCTTTAAATTTCAGTTGATACCCCCTACACCTTGGATGATATCCCTCTTATACCTAAAATTGTTTTTTGTTACTTTGAGCTTCTTGATTACCTCAAAAAATAGGAATTTTGATATGTTTTCTCCATAGAAAAATCAAAGGTCGGGTGTGATGAAGAAGAGATTATAGTCGAACCCTTAACTAAAACAATATTTGACCTCTTTGACAAAATAGAATTGGGATTACACATACATAACATCAAATAGGTGAAGGTTGAGGAACATACATGGGAAAGTTATTTTGAATCCTACCTCAAGTGGACCAAGATGAGAGACCAACAAAATTCCCATACTTATTTCTTAGAAAAGGCCATCATTCGTGACATTCTTTGCTCTCCGCTTGTCATATATTTGAGGGTGGGGGAGATGTTGGAGGAGCTAGTTGACTCAGCTGACTAGCACAACCTTATGTTTGAAAATAAATAATGGTGAAGGATAACTAAAGATAGACTAAATTGGATGCAGGTTTTAGGATTGAGATCACGATTTTACGTCCCATAGCGGCTTCACCTAATGGTTGTTGGTCTACTACTCTTGGTCGCTAGTTCCATGTGGTGGGTCTATGCTCCTCTAGTCAGCTTGGCCCCTCAATCTCATGTAAGTGGTTCCATGTTGGCTGTGTGTGTTGCAATTTAATTCAACTTTTCCTATTCCCCTAGTTCCTCTCCTGCTTCATCTCAGCCTCTTATTGGGTTGGCATTGTTCTTATCATTTGGCTAGTGGCTGGGTTCCCGTGGTTTGTCTCTACCTTATTAGGCAGGTCCCATTTCCTCTCCCATCGCTACCTCTACCTTGGTGTGACATTGTCCTCGTCTATGTAGTCTTCTGAAATTTCAACTCCTAGGTCAGATTCTATGTTTTCACATCCTCCATAAGTGTTGTTCCAAGCATAAATTGAAACTTCCAATACTCTAGTGGCTCTACCCCTAAGTTCAGAGAGTAGGGGGATTCTAATTTTGTGAAGAAGGCTCATGAGATCCTTAAGATTAAAATATGTCGCCCTCAAGCCCACTCTAGGGCTCTGCAGCCAGCAAAAAGAGGCCTTATTGAGTAGTTCATGGGCCTCTGGCCCTCAACTCATATAGTTAAGGTGTTGATTGAAAAGAACTAGAATCCTATGATGAAGGGTGCCTTTATTTCCTCTATCTATGGAAAGGGTTTCTACAACATTTATTTTGAGAATCTTCTAGATTGTGACTTGGTGTTCAGTAGCAATCCATATTTTACGGCCGCCCAAGGGTTCTATCTGGATCGATGGAATCCTAGTTTCAACACTCATTACGATATTCCATCTTTAGTTCTCGTCTAGGTGAAACTACCTTACCTCTTCCTGCATTGCTGGAATGATGTGATTTTTTGGCTTATTGGGAACCCTTTGGAGAGGGATATTAACTGTTGTGAGCTCAGTTTTTTATGTTCCCATAGACCCAGCTACCAATCCCTGTTGTGGAGCCCACACCTGAAGTTCCTAGAGTTGTGCCTTGAGCACCCCCAACACATTCTGCTACTCTATCAATCCCTCGTGGAGTGCCTTCCTAGTGACTTTGTGAACTATGTCACCGATGTCATATAGGTCACCCTCAGTCAATGTAATAGGCTCCCCATCCAACTTGGAAGCCTTGGTCTTCTTTCATGGCCCTGTTCGTTCTGTCCTGTGCGGTCGGTTCAATTATGTGGAGGTCGTGCTTGGGTCCGCGTCGTCCGTTGTATCACTTGTCCCCTGTGATATGGTTAGTTCTGGGCCTCTTTCTTCCTACATCGTAGTGGCCCCTACTATTGCTACCTTTTTTGTGGTGGCCTTCTTTACCTCTCAGGACACCCATACTTCTTCAGCTAGCTGTTGATTCCGCTTTTGTTGTGCTAGCATCTTGGAGGCAACCTTTTGTTTCCAAATGTTCGTCTCATCATGCACTTCCACATCTAGTGCATTTCGTTTTGGTGGCCATGTGTCAAGCACCACGAAAACAGCATCATCCATTGTGATGAAGGGGAGCGTGGTCCACTTTTGCTCCAGATCCTTTCGCGCCCTGATATACACATTGTGCATATCTGCTTTAAAGTCTGCAAAGCTCCTCAAAATATCATATACCAAGGGGGATAGGCACAACCATTTGTTGATCCATAGTCGTATGCTTGCCTCTATAAGTACCCAGAGGATCTTGGTTTCTCAGATTCACGTGGCATCCTTCATCTCCCATGGCAATGAGTATTTTGCTACCTCTGGCTAGTCCTAGTCAAGGGGAGGAAACTGACTATCCTTAGGCAATTATCCTGTAACCAATAGGATGAATAAGAGCAACCACACGTAGTGGAAGTTCTTACCCTACTCCTAGGCCTCCCTATAGCTCATCAGGAACTCCTCACAGAGGAACTGCACCCAGTTGAACCATACCCCTTCTGTGCGTTGCTCAGCCAGTGCGATGACCGTTGCTAGTGTCTCATTGCCATGACATTTTCTCATCACTTTCGTTGCCAACAAATGGGTAGCGACACAAACCCCTTTGTCCTAAATGATAGTAATAATGTAACCCCTCTACTTTTTCTCCAACTTATACTTCTTTTTCATGGCCTCTACAATTTCCAAGTCTCTAGTTATGCCAACTATTTCTGCAGGGTCCCTTCCCGTACATAGAAGTCGAGAAATCCTATGAACGAGCTCCGCTGTGATGGAAATGGGCTCCTCCAGCCACAAGTACCCATCATGCACCAGGAAAAGTAGTTTCTTGATGACAAATATCATGATTGGTGCCCTATGAAAGTGTGGTATCGATAGGAGGTGAAGCAGCACAACCTCCTCCACGCTACGCAACCATTTTCGTGGCTGTAGTGTTGTAACTGCCCCATCCATGCTTTGTTCCATCAATTTTCTAGTTTGCAAATGATGGAGATTCTCACTATCCATGAGGTCCCAGTCTTCAAACTTCATAGTAGGTATGCGGCCCATA
>APFE031650741.1:0-14039 GCA_000404065.3 Pinus taeda | reverse complement strand
TACATTGGGTAATGTGAAATGAATACATATATTATGAAATAATGGAAGGAGACCATATCCTACCTAATATTCAATTTGAGAAGGTAAGTGAGGAATTTGAATAATGGAAATCATGAATTTTATATTAGACCAATATTTCTCAATATTTTTAGATAATGTAAACATTAACAAAATTTGTAGGATAAGATTTAAGTGGGGCATTACACTATCTTAATTCTGGATCTAGCAAACTATCTCAGTAATTAAAACTAACCTAGGTCCATCTTAATTCTAGATCGATCAAGTGTCAAAATGTATCAAATATCTTTTGACTTTAAAAATATATATTTTATTTTATTGTTTTAATCTAATTTAATTTAGTTTTTATTTTTATTTTTGTGTAATTGGACCAAATCAAAATATGTAATCTCTTTCATACTGGGTTAGAATACTTGCAAATATGTAATCTCTTTCATACTAAGTTAGAATATGTGCAAGAAATCCATCTTCCATATTTATATTTTCTATATGCTAGTTATTCAACCTAACTTACATATTTATTTGAAATAATTAGCCATACACATAGGAATCTCATCCCAACATCTAATCAAAATAAGCGCACAAAACCCTTAATAGTATAAGCATTTCTTCCTTACAAATAACCTCTTAAAAATTGATGCAAGAGCTTCTCTTCAACATCACCATTACAATGAAACTCTTTAAATAATGAACTCAATTCCAAATTTCCTAGTAAAAGAAAATCTCAACTATTTAGTGTCAAAGATATCCTTACAGCTTTTAAAACACAAAACTGAAATTTAACATGAAATTTGAACGTCATGAGTGAGGGTGAGAAATAATCTTCAGATTGATATGTTCAGGCTTTTATGGTAGGCTTTAAGGAGGCTAAATTTTGATTTTAGTAATCTTTAAAGGTTCAATTAAATATTTTAGTTGAAAATTTAGTAAAAGGAAAGCATGGAGGACAATATTATGTATATCTATAGAGAGCTTATAATTTTAAGGTTATGGGATATTAGGTTTGAAGATAACATGGCAAGAGTTATTGGTTTGTTTGGTTAAGAGCTTGTATTTTTGCATAGAAAGAAAGAGGTTAATGCCCAAAGGCTTAGAGGCATCTAGAAGGAGTGAAATCATGTCCCATTAAGAACCATCAATTGGTAATTTGGATAGTGTGGTTTTAACAATAGTGATGAGTCAACCCACTTTGGTAGATAATAGCTATTTATTGTTATCCCCACTACTCGCTTGATAACTAGGTTATTATTAGTTTGCCCACTATTTAAAACAATATATAAGAATTGACCCAATTTTTAAATGAAGATTTTACAATGCCCAGTATCTATTAAGTTATTGTAAATGGTATTTAAGTTATTCTTTTTGTATTTCTTTGAAAATATTTATGGTAAGTGTTATTGAGTTAGCATAATCTTGGTATTGGTAGAATTCGTTAAAATCCTTGGTTATTATGTGAAAGTAATGGAGGTAATAATGGATGTTATGCAATTAACTCTATTCATGTTATGTGATTCATTTTTTTGGTCACAATTACATTTCATTCCATTATCCACTCAACTATACTTGTTGGCATTGAAAAAATACTAGGACATATGTAGAGGATTACAGATATGTCACCTTAGATCACAAAGTCAATGATTAAATTATATTGTCTGAGAATACATAGCCCATGTTTCAAAAATATAGCATTAGTTTAGCTTCAAAAAACTGAAAATAAATTTGATTTATTATACGCTTTGAAAGCAATCAAGAAGACAAACATGAAGATTCATGAGATTTTAGTGAGAGGAATGATCCTCTAAACCACCAACACCATAATTTATTGATCATGAGAAATAACTCAAAAAAGTGGATTTGCAGCTAAGAGACGGTTTCTTGTCAACTCATTTTCATTGCTACAAATTTTAGAATAAGTTAAAAACATTTCAGAATGCATATTTTGAGAGTTAAATATACTAGCATTTGCACTTGCAATGGGAATGCCACAAGGCAAGAGCGTAGGAAAGAGTAGCATAGAATATGGAAGTGAAAGGTTTATGCAATTTTATTTATTTATTAGTGTTTATGTGAGAAAAACTTTGAAATTTAAATTTTGTAGAATATAGATATATCATGGATTATAATTGCAAGATGGGTGCATTACTAAAATTAGCATTTGTGGAATTAATTGACTATTTTATTGATGTTCATCATTTCAAGATAAGTGGTTTATTTTCAATTTGAATGTATAATATCAATATAGATTTTGTGGCAAGTTTTAATGATTGAATAATGAAATTGCTATTGATTCAGTCTATGGATAAGGTTCTCTTTGTTGTACAAGAGGACTTCAACAGAGTATCATATACAACCTAAGATGATTTCCACATTAGCTAACAAGAATTACTCTTCCACATTTTTCTTTATTTCTACTAACAATGAGAAGACATAAATATTTAAAATCATATTGGAAGCTTCTTCATTGGACATGACCAATCCTACCCATTCCAAGAACAAAATCAACAATAAGACATAAGTGACTAGTGTTTTCTTCCTATTGGGATCAAAGAATCCTCATCTTAATCTTTTATTGACAACAACTATGGAAATTCCATCTTCAACTTGGTGGCATCAAGTTCATTATTAGTTTTCATGTTTAACTTAATGCAAATGTTACTCTATGATCTTCGAACATATTCTCTGATTACATTACTTCTCACACACTGTATGCATATGTACACTTGTTTATTCCCAGTTATCAAATTGTATATCTATATATATGTTTTTCACACGTGATTAGGTGATTTCATCATATTAAATATTTCTATTTATACATACAAAAATCCAACAAAACAAACCCAAGAGAACACTCCAAACATTGAAACAAAGTCACAAACGATAGAATGAAACTATAAACTCTAACTAAAAAATAATTTTTATTTATTTTTATTGTGTAGTGTTAATTGAAATGAATAATGGATGACACTAAGAACTTATTACTTTAATGGTGACTTCATCATTGGTTTGGTCATTAGTGTTTGTAATTCACCCCAAAAATCAGTTAAATTTCCTAAGTCTTCCATATTAACTCCCATGAATACTCCTACTGATTTCCTATGATTTCTTCCTATTAAGTAAATTTTCATACAAATGTACTAATTCAAATGACCAAGATGCTGGAGTAAAATGTCAAACATGAGTGAAATGTCTGAGTTACGGAGTCATCCTTCCTATCCTTTTGCAAGGATCAGACAAGTTAGGTAGATAGGATGCAATTTAAAGTGTGATTGGGTTAGGAACACAAGGTGTATATTAAATATTCAATAAAATCCAAAGTGACATGTTTTCATGGAAGGTGCTAGCTTGTATGAATCTATGAAGAAGAAAATTTCCCACCCTGTAGGAATTCATTCAATTAAATCATCTAGGTCATTCAAAAATCAGAATAATATGTATTCTTGTTTTGTCTCAGCATTGAAATTTTAAAGTTACATTATTCCCTAAATGCGTGTTACGAAGTAACCTTATTATGTTCAACTTGTGTCGAAAACATAAAATATCCTCTCTCATCTTATTCTCCCACTAAGATATTCCCCTCATGGCAAGATTATATATCTCCGCATATCAATTTTTGAATTGTAAGCATCCCAGACTAAGTAGAAAATCATCATTTTCTAGAATGACATGCTTTCATTTGTGAGTCTGTGATTTTGCAGCTTGATTCGAAGCACTCCCGACGAGAGTCTCAACTCATTTTTTCTCTCTCAAGTCACAAATTTGGATAAATTTTAAAATAGAATGATGATGTGAAATATTGGGAATTTTTTTTAATGATATGCAAGCTCCCGAATTAATATTAAAAAAATGTGTTTAGGATTGTCTCAAATTAACCATAATGTGAAGGATTATCTGTCAAGTGTTGAGTGTCTTTTATGTGAAACTTATGAGGTTAATTATCTGTTTAAAAAAACGTATATAGAAAGTAAAATATAGAGAAGTAAAACACAAAAACTCATAAACACAAAGTTGATAAAGGAGTTCACCCCAGCAAGGCTACATCTCCTTGGACTTGCTTCAATGGCTAGGTCCTCTTCGGATTAATGGTCAATTCTATGATTACATGCACCCGTAATGCTCTAATGGCTTTGCAACCTACTCCATTAGATTCAAAAGACCTAAATACCCCAAATAATTCTTTCCAAGCTCTGCAATTGGACTTTAGCTGATCTAGGCTTGACCTCCTCTCATGGTGGCCACAGGCTTCCTTATATTTCAATTCGAAAAAATCACATATAAAAGTTCCTTTCTGCCTCTGCAAACTATTCCATTGTGTTCAAAGCATCCAATTCATATAATAATGACTCTTTCTGATCCAAAATCGGTCAAAATATTCCAGAGTTATGGCCTCTTTTGTTTTCCCTAGGAAAAATCCACCGAAGCAATTGAAACTCTAGTTAGCCCTATCAATTTTGGCATAATTCTAGATTTAGAAGACCCAAAAAAAATACCTCCATCCTAAATCCAAAATTAATTAAGTGATAAGCTTGGATTAATTAACACTAAACTCACTTACCGCATTAATCTGCAGCGGTTAGTGTTAGCACGGGCCTTTAGCTTCGGTCTATTGGTCATATGGGAAGAGGGGTAGCTCACGAGGCTAGCTCCTCACCTCCAAACTTCACCACATTACACTTTAAATAAAATGTGTTCCCATAGATTGTTAAGTGGCGCAGTTGTGGTGTAGTGGTAACGCTGGATGCTTGTGTGGGTGAGGTCACTAGTTCAATTCCTTGTTCTACCAAAACAATTTTACCCAACCTTTGAGAGGGCACATGGTGGCCTTCTGGCTTGCCATGTGTTAGCCTATGATTTGTCCACCTTAGATGAGCTTGACCAATCCAATGGTGACACTTGTAACAACCCAATTGAGGCACATGTGGAGACTATTATGGGAATATTTTGTGGAATATTCTTTTTGTTGACTGGGATGTATGGCTACCTAATCAACATCTGAGTCAACCTCTACCCAAAAATTGCATGTTTGACAAAATGATCAGAACGTGATATTTTTCTCATACAAACTCCATTTTCAATGAAACAATTTGCATTGGGATCGTATCGTCGAGGCAAACACTATTAGGTCCCTATAATACTAGTGATTCCCCCATTACTATTGTCGTTGTATCCCTTATTGTTATTGTTGTGCCCCTATTGTCCCCATAGAATCTCTCTATTGTTATTTTTGTGTCTTTATATTATTATTGTTAGATCAACATGGTTATATTGTGAACACTTAGACTCCTATATATAGAAAGCAGGTTTCTTCATTTGAATCATCCAAGAATTGTTCATTTGTGTAATGTAAAGGAGTTTTCCCCCTCAAAGAGGCTAAGTTCTAAGGCGTTGATCTATATTTTCTATCTTTTTGTGAGATGGCTTCATAACATTTGGTATGAGAGCTTTGGATTCTAGGGATTCGCTGCTCCAAATAGGTCATCGTGGAATTTTCACTATAATTTTATTTTATTTTATTTTATCCTTTTTTTTTCTCCGATGTCTTAGAAGCTAAAAAAACACATTTGGGAGTAAACCTCTTTAAACCTTTGATCTGAATTTCATATTTTGTCTCGCTATATTTTTGGACATATGATATGGGGAAGTTAGGGTTTTTCAAGCTCCAAAATTTCATCTAAAACATGCCATCGTGGAATTTTTGCTATAACTCTTTCACTACAACATTTTAGAAGCTAGAAGAAAAACCTATATGAGAATAAATTGGTTTGAACCTTGGCTCTGAATTTCATATCCGGTATCACTATATTTTCAGAGATATAATCTTAGGAGGTTAGGATTTTTGTAGACCCCCCAATTACATTGCAAACAAATCACATTGGGAAAATCATAATAACTTTCGCTCTAAACATCAGATTGAATTTTCTTATGAGGTTACAAAAAGAGGAAAGAGTGTTGTTTTTTTTGGGTATCATTTTTAGAACCTAAGGTGGAAACAGTGACCCGCGGCACATTGTACAATCGCACTCTACTGAACTAGTCTATACTCAGGTCATCGTAGGAGATTTGGCATAACTCTTCATTGGATAATCCAATCTTGACTAGAATTGTTGGGTTAGAAAGATTACTCAAAGGGTTACCACAGGAAGCAATTTCAGACATGGGAGATCCAAAATTACTGAGCTACATCAAACTCAATATAGAGCTCCTACAAAGTGAAAGAAGGTGTGTATAGTTTTTAAATTTTTTGCATAAGATTCATTTGGAAAGTTAGTTTGAAGGAATTTAAAGGGCATAGTGAAGAATTATTATCGGTAATTTATGCCGTGAAGAAAGAAAATGGAAACACCTAGTAAGCAACCTGAAAGCTCTAGCATGACTCATGAAGAAGAGGAAGAAATGCAACATGATACATCAAAATTACGAGACCAAGTGCAACAAATTTCACTCGCACAAAAAGTAACAGAAAATAAGATGGATGGTTTAAAGAAAGATGTAGAAGCTAAGATGGATGGTTTAAAGGAAGGTGTAGAATCTAAGATGAATGACGTGGAAGGTAAGATGGACAGCGTGGAAGCTAAGATGGATAGCCTGGAAGCTAAGATGGATGGCATGAAAGCTAAGATGGATGATTTGAAGAAAGGCATGGAATATTTGAAGACAGATTTAAAGACAAATTTGACAAAGTTTCTACAAGAAATGCTTACTAATGGAAAAAGGCTAGTAAAGGAAACTCATGATGAGAACAAAAGAAATGTTAATCATGATTTCATAGACTCTAATGTTGTATCGAAGAACCACGATGTTCCAAATATTGATATGAGGAATTTTTATGGCAACGATCTCGGAACATGGATGCTACAGATGGAGCATTTTTTGATCTCCATAATATGAAAAACACACAAAAGGTACGCATCACAACTTTATATTTGGAATGAAATTAGTTTGTATGGTATCAATGGATTTTCTCTCGTAAACAAGTTGTCACCTGGGCAATTTTTATGGATGAAATGATAGCAAATTATGAGGATAAAAAAATAAAAACTTTTTTAGCCAATTGATAAATCTCAAACAAAAGTGTTGAATGATGGAGCACATTGAGGACTTCCAAAAATTGAATATAAGGGCAAAAGATATTCCAAAGGAGCAGAGGATTAATATCTTCATAGGGGCTTTAAAAGATGACATCCAACATGAGGTTTTCCTTTGGGAACCAAATTCATTGGAGAAGGTATTCAAGTTCACCAGAAAAATGGAAAGCAAAATTATGGCAACAAGGAAGCCTACCACTCACAATCATAAAGATGGAAGTTTTGTTGCCCCTAGCCATAAAAAACCTACAATGTTGACACCACAAAAATTGGAAGAGAAAAGAGGAAAAGGGCTTTTGTTACCGGGAATAGTGTCCACTCGGAGCTGATATTCCCACTAAGACTGGTAGCTATCTTAGAAAAAAACATGTAAAGACTACTTTCGTTTTCCTTTATGAAAATAGATTAGAGTGGGACAAAGGACACCAACCTTAGTCTTGTGCTTGGTTCCTTACTTGATTCCTCTCCTTCCTGATAGATCTTTTCCGCTTCTTCTTCGTCTGCCTAGCTTCAAAGAGCACCTGTGGAATCAAAGAAACATACTACTATCGAAGAACAGAGATCTATATTCATAAATAACACAAGACCAAGTATGTATTAACCATACAAATGCATATACAATCAAACATACAAGAATATGGAGGAAAAATTGAATATATTTATTAATATCAATAATAGCAAGAGGATTACAACCAATAGTTCTGACCCAGCATCATCCTCTAGCAAGAAAGCCCTTCTTCACCTCAAGTAAACCATAGATCACCAAACGCTATGAAGTTTCACTAGAAAATCAACAACACTTCTCTACAAGATACAAGATTCCAGCCTCTGGATCTCTGTGATGAGGGATCCTTATTTAGATGATTGTAGGGGGGTGAGTTATCTTCTGGGGTTTTGATTAGTATCCTCTCTCTGATAGTTCTTGATTCCACTTGGAAACTAATGATCTCTTACTCATCCCTAGTCGAAAACGAAGAGGCAAGTGTCAGAGGGGAAGTTTCTGGAAGATTCCATGATCTTCCACCTCGCAAATTGTCTTTGCCATTTGTCCATTCTCGCCCATCGTACCCTACAGAGGGGCCATTCAGTATGCATCGCACCCTTTACACTAGGAAGGTGATATGCATCACACCCTCTGCACTGGGTATTCAGTATGGTCCAGTTTTGACCATTTCTGAGTAGTTTTTAGTGGAGAACTTCTGGGAGATGATGTAATCAACTGACCTTGTTCCTTTAGGTGGTGATGAAACAATTTTAGGGACTTAGGATCCCTCAGTTTATGGACATTTATGGTTGGGGTGCAGTGCCCAAAAACGTCTATAACAGTTGCCCCCTAAAGAATGAGGTCGTTAATCTTTTGATGCCGGGTGAAATGCTTTACCATGAGGATCCAAAGTTTTTTCGAGCTGGGAGGTGACCTGTAATAAGATACAATACAATACATTATCTTCGAAACATTTTTCATGATCTAGCTGAGGCGGGCATTCCCATGCTTAGCTTTATAGATTCATTTTCATGTACATAGGACAGACAATCGTCTATGTAGCAGACTGGTGATTCAGACTCATCATCCTTTGATTTAGATGATCATCTATTTGGGAATGATGTACAATTGATGTCTTTATATTCCTGAATATATCGCAGCTCGGATGGATGGAACTAGATCGAGGGTCTTCAAAACTCATTCAATCTTCACTCGGAGTACAAGTCGATCCATGTGAAAAACGTTCTGGAGTCGAACATGGAAAGACATCACCTGATTAGCAGCCAATGATGTAAGTTGTTAGCAGGCACAAGAGGAATCACCAATAATGACAATGACACTCAAGGTACTACAATACAATTCGCGCGATGTGAAAAAGGACTTGGTGTTGAACACCACGCAAAATCTCTTGGTCGAAGGCCATTAATGTAAACCTGTCACCGAAAGTGAGAAACTTGCCATTGAGGCATGCAAGCTTCAAAGTACTGAAAGGGTTGTTCCTAGGTCAACTTCTTGGATAATGAGCTGATGTCAACAAGAAGTGACTCGTCATAGGAGGGCCTTAATGAATCCCACATCTACGACACAGAACGAAGCAAATGATTTTGGAGGTTAAAATGATCTGATGATACAGGGTTGACGGTGGCGGTCATGAAAGAATGGAGCGTGAATGTATTGCACCGGGTGAGACACAGGTTAATTCTCTTAATGACTTCTCTTTAACGTATCGGTGACACTGACGATGGATTGGTAGCATTAACCTCAAAGATGATGGTGTGACAGACCAATGGTGGTATGACTTGTGAACGGAATAACCGAACCTGACTCGGATGTAGAGAGAAAGTGTCATGCTCAAGAGCGACTTGCTACCAATAAAGTTTTTTCAAGTTTTCTTCCCAATTTTCCCCAGTCATTGCTGACCAATACCTCTTTATTTTTGTCAAGCTTGAGGAGGATAACATATGCTTGTTCTATAATTTTCCCTTCGGGCGAACCTGTCGCTATATTTTAATGAGCCTAGCGACAGTGAAACTCGTTCTCATCCATTTGGATGAGTTTGTTGCCATTAGGTTTTAACGAGTTTAACGACAAAGATAACTCGGTCCTTTTCAATTTTAGAGATTCTAAAAGGGACGAAAAGGAAACTCCAAAGATTCCTTTTCATCATATAATCCCTTAAGTCCAAAAAAGTGTAAAATAATATGAAAGGGATGAATCCTCGGTAATTTTAACAAGCCGAACAAGACAAGCGCTCGATCTTTTTCTATAATAATCCCTCAAGTCCAAAAAGATTAAAATCTAGAGGAGGGATAGCACTTCCGATGACTTTAACAAGCCGGAGAGGCTAATCGCTCAGCAATCTTTTCATATTTTACGAGTCAGTTGAAAAAAACTTAAAGGAGACTCATTTTTTGAGGAACGAGTGATGATTTCAGGTAGTAGCTGATTCCAGGTAAGATTTAGAATTTTCCAATCACGATAGTGTCACAAGGATGGCTAATAGAATCACTCTTCGCAGATGTTGCTCAAAAGGGTAAACAATCAAATGGAGGTGAATGATCGGCTAAAAAACGGAGTGGGGGTGATGATGAGAACACGACCAAGGCTCAAAAGCTAATGATAATGCATTTACAATGGTTATTTACTCGAAAATTAGTTCATCTTTTAATGAGCTTAAACTCTGGGGGAAACATTTGCTCATTTCTTATGTTTATTTTTTAACGAGCTTCAATTCCACATTAAAACTACTCGTATCAGTCACATAATAAGGATATCTCATCTAAGATGCCATTTTTATGGGGCTTGCACCTTTTAAAGATTTGCCCCGATGCCTCTTGCATGCAAGATAGGAACGACCGATTACACCCCTCTACTTAACTACCAAGATCACTACCAAGGCTAGGTAGGAAACTTTTACCTTTACTTTGCCAGTGCCATGGCAGCCCTTGTGAAGATGAACGGTCGATTCGACCACTCACCCGACCTAAGCAGTTGAAGTTACCAGAATCATAGAGCTAATGTTAGCTGGTCATTTCTCGCTTTCTTAGAGGTTACCATATGAAGGCCCTCCATCCGCATCGCAGACAAAATTCTCTCTTGGCGATGTCTACCAAAATAGACAAAGGTGAGTGGTGCAGTCGCCTCCACTCACATAACTTTGATGAGGGAATATTATTCAAGTATAACCCCATTTTCCTAAATGGACAGGTGTGTCAGTCTAGTCATATATCCCCCACGAAAACCTCCTCTATACCCAAGGTTTTCCTGCCAAAACAGACCAGGTTGCATGCCTCGTGGGTTTCAATCATATTCTCCTGAATCACTCACACTCATCAGGTGGATGGACTGGAGATCGATGAGACATTTCTAGCGTGAAAAGACCATTTAGGGATGGCATTTGACTATTTTTTGTGTGTCAACCAGGGAATGACAGTTGGTCTACAAGCTTCACCATTCTTCCCTCATGCGGAAAACACATTACTCTAAAGAGTGAGGAGACAATGGCTCCCATGCAATAAATATAGTCACACCCAAGGAGTAGATTACAATCCAAGGGTCCTTGGACCACCATCACATTCATGTGAATGATTTTCCTTTTCAAAGTAATGGGAACATTGGGAATGATCCCTAACAGTTGACTGGTTCCTTTTTCAAAGCCTGTCAGATTTCTCATTTCAGGAAAAAGCGATGGTAAACCAAGCGCTTTCCAAGCAGTTGAGGAAAGGATACTCATAGAAGCCCCTTCATCTATGATGGTACCAGCCATGACCATTCTTTAAGCTTGTACAATGATTCATAATGGTACACTAGCTGGTAAACGGGGTCTGCCTATTAGAATCTAGTCGAAGGAAACACCTAGGTTGCTTGGAGGTGGGACCGAATAGATTGCCAGATATGACTCTGATGAACTTCCTTCCTGCGGTAAAGGAATGGGTAGACTACACCAAGTTCATCGGAGTCTGTGTTTACAAAAAGAATTTGAATGGTGTCGTTCTCTTTCTCTGTAGTGACGGTATCATTCAAAGATGAACATAAGTGAACTACCGCCTTGACCTTTTGACTTTTGTTTGGTATGGATTCAGAGGGTTCATTTTCAATGATAGACGTTTCGGCCAACCACAATGGAATGCCAGCCGGATTTTCAACCAGTGGTGGACTTGGCAAGAATTTCTTAGATCCAGGAGGGAGCCGTAGCGGTGAAGCAGGACGGTCATCCAAAACTCTTTTAGCTTTGTCGAGGAAGGGACAACGGTGGACGGCGTTATCACCTTCACACAATTTACAAGGAAATTTTTGATTCCTTTTCTGTCTAGATACTTCACTTTCACTGGTTGATGGTGTGCTTTCAACATGATCATCAGAGGTTGACGACACCGGATTGTGTAAATGAGGAGACCAGTCCCTTAAGATCCGAGGGATGTAAGGACAATCTCGATGATAGTGGTTTCCTTTGCAAATGACACATGGAGATTTAGGTTTAGACGGTGCAGTGTGAGGATTTTCGCTAGACGACGCATGGTTTCCCCCTTTCGCTTTTGGTTCTTTCTTCTTCTTTTTCTTTTTCTCTTTACACTTCTTCTTCTTCTCAGTTACTTGATCTTTAGCTTTACCAGCTTTATCAAGTGAAGAGGGAGGAGGAGAGGGAGAAATAGACGAAGTAGAAGGCTGGGGGGTAACTCTAGTATCATCTAGTTGCTGACTTGACTATTCAGGAATTATGGTATTCTAAACAACAGAGGTAAAGAAGATCCATATGGGAAAACCAATCGTCAACCCTGGAAGTGACAATGTGGCCATATGGGGTGCACCAACATCTCCCCAAGAGGAGAAAGGACTAGGATTTCCTCCAAGGGGAAATCCTTGGTTGATAGACTCCATTTTTCTCAACCTAAGACCAACGAGGGAACTTGTGATGTTATTCTGATTACAATAAATTTTAGATGCTTTGACACAACTTGTTTTTTCAATTTTAAAGAGTCGAGAAAAAACAAAAGATGACTCTAGTCGCCTTCAATTTTTGATGAGCCTGAAGTGACAAGTGCTCAGATGGACCTTTTCCTTTAAGGATTGTGAAAAGGAACGAAAGAGACTTCTCTGGAAATCTAGGCAGAGGGGATTACCAAACCAATCGCAAAACTGCAGAATAATTTTTACGGTACGGCAGTCAATATTCCCGAATGTTGTGCTCAGTGAATTGTGATCGATAGGGCGACAGACATGGCTTCCTAAGGATAAAGGATGCAGCCTATTGTGGTCTCCCAATATATACTCGACAGTGCGTGGGAGCCCAAGCCCGTACTAGCACTTGTCGTCTCAGAGTGGAGGAATCACCCAACCAACAATGAAAACAATAGTTACCAGGTTTTGCGACGCCAAAATACGTCTTTAGCCTAGAATTCTAGATGTTTTGTGTTAGGTTCCAAAGCATTTTTAGATTCATTAAATTTATTTTATAGTTGATCTTGTTTAAAAATTTTCCTTTCAAGTTCACCGCATGATAGGTATACAATTCCTAAAATGCAGTCTAAGATGATAAACAACTGTTTAATCTTCTTTTGGCAATGGAAATCCTAGCTATTAAGGAAAGAAAATTGAGAGTCTTTCAGCAAAGAGCACAGAGCACACACTAAATGCACTGTCCTAAACCAAACCAAGCAGTCTAAATGCAAATGCACATGCATGTATTTGTTTTCAGCCTTCTTAATGTATAAATGATGATAAGAAAGCTAAGTGCAAATCTGAATTATTTTCAAAGCGGAAATACTTAACAAATTTCCATTCAAAATGAAGTGAAGATAAGGGCGACACTTTGCGATTTCGAAATGAAAACTGTTTTTTGACACTTTAAAAACTACTAATTCAAATAATATACAAGAGTAAAAATATAATCGACTATCAAGAATAATGGGATTATCTTCTATGACTGAAAACAACACTTACGACACTTTCAGATTAAGAAACGATAGTTCGACTATGCTACGATAGGAGCCCTTGGTTTATGGAAATTTATGATTGGGGTGCAGTGCCCAAAAATGTCTATAATAGCTTTGTTATAGTTGTGATAGAAAATACACTAACGGTCATAATTGTGCTGAGAATAAATTATTTTACATAGATTGTGTGTTGGGTTGTGTTATATTCTTTCCACGACTAACCTACGTAGTGAACCGGGGGGTTAGACAGGGGGCGGAGCCCCCCCTTTGTTGTGCCGATTGTGCAGCGGGGGGGCGGCAGCGCCCCCTGTCTGGGGGGTTTGAGGTGGGCGGGTAGCCCCCCTGTACGGGGTTCGGGGCAGCGCCCCGAGAAATTTTTTTTTTGGAGCCTATATAGGTTGGGCGAACCTACTATGGTTTTCCGTCCAGGTTTTGCACGCGATGGTTTTCGCTCCATGGTATTGGGATGCTTTGGCATGGATAAATATGTAGTAACATTGAAAGGAATATAATGAAAAATCA
>APFE031650732.1:7493-37753 GCA_000404065.3 Pinus taeda | reverse complement strand
TCCTTAGAAAATTTGTGTTAGTATTTTTTGACGATATACTAATCTACAACATGTCTTGGAAGGATCATGTTGAACATGTTGAAAGGGTGCTACAACTATTGGAGGAGAAACAATTATATGCAAAAAGATACAAATGTTTCTTTGGACTCCAGGAGGTGGAATATTTGGGTCATATTGTATCTCATGAAGGAGTTAAGGTAGACCCTAGCAAAATAAAATCCATTAAGGAATGGAAAATCCCCACATCCATAAAGCATCTGCGAGGATTTCTTGGGTTGATAGGGTATTATCGTAAGTTTGTTAAGAATTATGGGAGAATAGCAGCACCTCTAACAACATTATTGAAGAAAGATGCATTTTCATGGACTCCAGAAGCAACAAAGGCCTCCAAACATCTTAAAGAGGCAATGTGCCAAGCACTAGTCTTAGACACACCGGACTTCACAAAAACATTTATTGTGGAATGTGATGCTTCAAGAAATGGAATTGGTGTTGTTTTAATGCAAGATGAAAGACCCATTGCTTTTGAAAGTCGTCCAATCAAGGGAAAGTTTTTACACAAAGATATTTATGAGAAGGAAATGTTGGCAATACTAGATGCACTTAAGAAATGGCGACCCTACCTAATGGGTAGACACTTCAAGGTAAAAACGGAGCATGATAGCCTTAAATACTTTTTAGAACAAAGATTATCCATTGAAGAGCAACAAAATTGGGTCACAAAGATGTTGGGTTATGACTTTGAAATCATCTACAAAAAAGGGAAGCAAAATGTGGTGGTAGATGCACTCTCAAGAAATGCTGAGGATGTAGAAGCATTGTTGTGTGCCATTTCTATTATCTAGCCAGATTGGATAAATAAAGCAAGGGAGGAATGGAAGAATGATGAAGAAGTGTGCGCACTTATTCAAAAGTTACAACAAGATTCTAGTACATTTGATACATTTAACTGGAAAAGTGATTCATTATGGTACAAAGATCGCTTATACCTCTATAAGAATTTCCAACTCAAACAAAATATTCTTATGGAATTGCACACTTCTCCCTTAGGAGGGCACTCAAGATTTTTAAAAACTTACCACAGGGTTAAGAAGGAATTTTTTTGGGATGGCCTTAAATCGCATATTCAAAAGTTTGTGGCAGAATGTTTGGTTATCCAACAAAATAAAGTTGAAACAGTTAAGAGCCCGAGTCTATTACAACCTTTATCCATTCCAAGCCAACGTTGTGAGGAGGTTTCAATGGATTTTATCACAGGTTTACCCAAGTCTGAGGGAAAGAGTGTCATCATGGTGGTAGTTGACAGACTTACCAAGTATGCACACTTTTTTGGTGCATTATCACATCCATTTAAAGCCAGTACAGTTTCTACTGCATTTATGGAAACAATTAAAAAGCTACATGGAAACCCAAAGATTATTGTAACTGACAGAAATCCCATTTTCATTGGAAATTTTTGGACAAAATTATTTTCTTGTCTCAGTACCGAGTTAGCTCATAGCTCATCTTATCATCCTCAATCTGATGGTCAAATTGAGATAGTAAACAAATGTTTGGAAGGATATCTTCCTTGCTTTGTCTATGATAAACAGACATAATGGGTCAAATGGTTGCCTCTAGCTGAATGGCGGTATAACACTTCCTTCCATACAACGACAAAAATGACCCCATTTATGGCACTTTATGGATATCAACCACCATCTATCACATCATATTTAAAAGAAAATTCTAAGGTTCAAGCAGTGGAACATCACATCGAGCATCAACAACAAGTCCTCCAACTCTTAAAGGATAACCTCGTGTTGGTGCAGAATAGAATGAAACAATAAGCAGATCAACATTGTAGCGAAAGAAGTTTTGATGTAGGTCATTGGGTATTCCTATGGCTACATCCATATAAACAAATGTCCCTTAAGCAAGCTAAGAAGGATGATAAATTATCACCAAAGTATTATGGTCCGTACAAGGTGATGCAAAATATTGGTACTATGGCATACAAATTGGAGCTTCTTGCAGCTTCTGGAGTGCACCCCGTTTTCTATGTTTCATGTTTAAAGAGGGTTATAGGTGACAAGCTTCTAGTTCAAACAATATTTCCAGAACTTGATGAGGAAGGAAAGATTATATTGGAATCGGAAGTAGTCACAGAAACAAGAACTTGACAGCTACGAAATCGATCAATTTCGAAGTATCTCATCAAGTGGAAGAACTTATCCACTGAAGATTCCACATGGGAGGATGAGAATTTTATACATAATTATCCAAAACTATTCAAGCATTGAGGACAACACTTTTTTGAACGAGAGGGGCATGTTAGGTCCCTATAATACTAGTGATTACCCCATTACTATTGTAGTTGTATCCCTTATTAATATTGTTGTGTCCCTATTGTCCCCATATTGTTATTACTGTGCCCCATTAAATCCCTCTATTGTTATTTTTGTGCATTTATATTATTGTTAGGTCGGTTGGGTTAGATTGTGACTCCTTAGACTCCTATTTATAGAAAGGAGGTTTTGTCATTTGAATCATCAAAGAATCATTCATTTGCGTAATGTAAAGGAGGTTGCCCCCTCAAAGAGGCTTAATTCTATGGCGTTGATCTATCTTTTCTATCTTTTTGTGAGTTGGTTTCATAAAAAATCCTCTAATCATTGGTGAGTTCATGGCCTTGTCCAGTATTGATTCCATAGCTAACCATTACGATCTTCTCTCTTGGCCTGCTGGTGGTTCTTTCAACATTTGCATACTAGTTAAATCAACCCTTCCACATGGGGTTAACTAGGTAATTAATTAGAACATTAAACTACTGATCTAATAGGTTGTTGTACAAGGAATACTACATGAAAAATAGTTAATATTTCATAAAGTGATATAAGTGATATTAAACGTGATATATTTCCTTTAATATGCCTTTACTATTAGATATTGATTAATATTATATTAGCAGCATGACCACTCAATATTCCTTTACTATCCTATTTACGTGAGATCCAAATGTTATTTTGAGATTAATAGTTACGATATTCCTTACATCTATATATCATTGGACATGTTATCCCACAGGTACAACATATCTTTCTTGGAAGCATCACCACATGGCACCTTGCGAGGCCACCAAAAATTTGTTCAACGACCAAGCTAAAGGCCACAGGAATTGAAACTGGCACAACTCAACACACAACACCAAGCTTTACCACTCTGCCTAATTGTTTATTCTTAACTGTAGTGGGGAGGCAGACATATTTAAGGTTCATATTGTTTCAATTTCGGGGATGGGGACCGTGATTAACCCTCGACCCCAGTCCATAGACCATGGTTAGGGGCTAACGACAGCCCGAAACAAAACCACCGGTGTTAATTAGACAATAACTGTCCATGTGAACGTGTATGAAAGAGGTGGAGTGGGGAGCCCGATCAGCGGGGGTAGGCTGTTGGCCTTAGTCCCCAGGCACGTGGCCTCCCTCGTGGCCAAAATTTTCGAAACTTAAGCGTTAGAGAACGTGTCAATGTTCTGACAATTTCGCCCTATTTTCGATGAAAATTTCATTGTGTTAGAGTGTTTGGCAGGTGAAATTGTAGGATGATGCCAGATTTTGGGGAAAATGTAGAACGAATAGTGAGAAAAACTAGGAGAGGTCATAACTTCTCCAGTTTTCGACCAAATTGGATGCAAAAAGAGGCTAGGTAGCCATTTTTGGATATTCTGGACTCATTCGAGCAATTTTCCAAATCAAAGGAGAACTTCTAAATAGAATTTTTGCAGGTTGAAGTCTATAGGTGCCATGGTCAACCATAGTGTTGAATCAGTTTATGGAGGAGTTTAAAGATGGAGATGACCTTGTAAGGGTTTTCCAGCCTCCATGTGCTCTTTGCAACAACTATTACATCAGTGTTGTAGCTTTTAATCGTCTTTTCTCTATCTGTGCTGGAGGAGAGACTTGTTTATGTACTTTAAGTGGATTATGGTACTATTAATGCTCTTTGAAGTTGGAGTATGGGGTCTTGGTACAAGATTCCTTTGTTTTCTGAAAGTTTACATGTTTGACTATAGGTTGACATGTATTTGGAGGGATAACTATTGCAAAAGTTTGCTTCTTTGAAGGAGAAACTAACCATTCCATTTCACAACACTTTATGTACTCTTGTTTTCTAAACATTGAGTATAATGAGACGGGGTCATGCAATTAGAGTTGATCCAAGGAGATGTAGCCCAAGAGGGTGAACTCCTTTAACAATGGATAGTGTATTACTGATTGATGCATGCTTCCATTCAGTGTTTTGATTTCATGTTTAAAGTCTTTACATGAAATTAATATAAGAAAACACACATAAAAACTCATGTTTTTTACTTGTTATTTTGAAGTACAAACCTCAAGCACATTTTTTTATTCTGATGAGGATCTTAGCATAGAAAACTAATATTCCACATTCATATCAGAAATGGATGGTGGGTTTCTAGGAATGGCTTAACTGGTACCCATCTTCTCTATTAAAGTTGTGAGGATGTTTTTCAATTTCAAGGGCTTCCCTAATGACGCGGTTGGAGTGGAAGGGGTGGAGGCTAGGATTTTTGTTTTATTAAAACAAATGACGTTCTTTGTGGAATGGGAGTGTTCAATAATGGAAGATTTGGTAACACGGTTATGGAAGGTGTCAGCCATATGTTCTTTAAGACGAGCTTTGAAGGATCTATTGGTTTTCCCTATGTAAGACTGTCCACAGGAGCAAGGGATTTCATAGACTTTGGTCGCAGCATAGTGTCATTATTGTATTTGACAATCTGAGAGGTTGGCTACGTGTTTTATGGGGTTTGAAAAAAGTCTTTATGTTCATTTAGAAATGATTTTGGATAACCTTTCCCTTGCACATGTACACCTGCTTTTAGGTCTTTCTCTTTCTTTAAACCCCATTATTATTGAATTGAACTATGCCTAATGAGTGTAGAGTCGACACCTCTAATGCCATTACTGCCTTTGTCATGACCACCTCACAGTCTCAAGTTCAATTCCCATAGAGCAGAGACATTGTACCCTTGAATATCAATAAAACCGCCCCTTCACATTTCTGAGATCATCATCAATCAAACAACTATGTTCTAATTCATGGAATCATACAGTCATCATATGTAGCCTTTTAGAGTAGTCATTGGTCATAAGACACTTATACAATATAAATATCACAATCAACATCAAACTCCAACCAAACTCCACTAAAGACTTGATGGTCCTTTCGATCTCGGACATAATATATGCTAGAGAATTATCCAGTACCTGCCTGGGGGTTATTGAATAAACTATTCCACACTAAGATCAATGCACATTATACACAACTCTCAAATTAAAGAACTCAGACTATACACTATTTTGATAACCAAGGAATACTGGAATTCCTATTTGCTGATGTTATAATACAGACTTCTAGAATGCAAGGAATATTATATTATAGTTCAAGGAATATTGTGTAAGGGACTTTTATTTCCTTGCAAGGGATGTTGTTCTTTATTAAAGTATGAGTAAGAAATACTTGAAGAAAGGAAGAACTTGTAGAAGAACCATCTTACAAATTCATATCCACACACGTTAAAATCACTAGCGGGAAGAACTCATTTAGTTACTGGATTTCTCATTTATTCTTCATTGAAAAAGTGAAAAAATTAAAGCAACGTAAAATTTTACCCTTTTCAACAATGGTACCATGTTTTTTTGCTTGGGGAGACATGATTTCTTAGCATTTCCTCACAATCAAGTCCCTACACCCAATAAAACAAAAACAAATGATATCAATAACTCGTGGAGAGCTTTGCTTGTGCAGAGCTTTTACTGTGTGAAAAGCTTCGCACAAAAGAGTGAATGAATTGTTGCCCTTGAAAACAATAAAACTTTGACACAATGTCTAAAACAACATTAATTAATTATATTATCATTAGCAAACAACATTAATTATGCTATATTAAATACAAATAATTAAATCACCATAAAATAATTGGTAAATTGTTCATTTTAGTTAACTAACTACTAGTGATATTAATAATGATACGAAAGCTAGTATATTATTCACTATTATACTATTATTTATATAACCCATTACTAATCATCAATACTAATACTGAGCTATTAGGTATATTAACTCCTTGAGTTAATGCTAATTATGGGATAATAACTAGTACTTATACGAATAACTATGATTTTATGTTAATATTCGATACTACACACTAATATATAATAGGAGTATTTTGATGGGACCCAACAAAGCAATTAATGGTATGGAAGAACACTGCATCTATCTGTCGAACACAACAAAGCCTTACCCAATAGAACAAAATCAAATAACATAGGTAACTTGTGAGGAGTTTAGTGTGTGGAAAGCTCCACACAAAAGTGTGAATGAAATTGCACACCTCGAAAACAATAAAAGCTTCGTAGAATGCGATGACTTCGAGAGAGTGGCATAGCTATTGAATTCTAAATTTAAATGCTTGTACGATGAGCATTCACTGTACGAAAAGCTTTGTGCAAGGAGAGTCAATTAATTAGCGTTAGAGAGAAGGACTATGTTGCATCAGAGTTATTACACTTATTAATTAAAACATTTTGACTTAGTGAAATCAAATAAAAATTAAATTAAATTAAATTAATAAAATAAAATTATTAATAATTAAACCAAACTAGATCCATCTTAACTCGAAATCTATCAAGATTTGAGAGGGATCAAATCTCTCAAGGTGTAAACCTTTTCTCAAGTTTTGCACTCAAAAAAGAGGTTTTCACCTCAGAGAGATTGGATTTCTCTCTGTACTTGAGAGATTAGGAGTTAAGATGGATCTAGGTTTTGATTCGTCTATGTACTTGAGAGATTAGGAGTTAAAATAGATCTAGGCTGGTACTAAGTTCCAGTTAATTCCCTTATTTCCAACATCACTTATATAATTCAATTCGTTTCACCTCAGATAGATTTGATTCCTTTGTGTACTTGAGAGATTAGGAACTAAGATGGATCTAGTTTTGATTCCTCTTTGTACTTGAGAGATTAAAAGTTAAGATGTATCTAACCTGATACTAACTTATTTCCAACATCACTTATGTAATTCAATTCATTAACCCTGACTTTTTTCTTTAAGCTTTACCATCCTTAAAAATCATCCATGCATTTTCACTACATTTTTAGTTTAGTAAATAATATTTGTATTTACATGATAAAAGTTATGATCAATTCTCGATCAATTCTCGAAGTGGAAGATCTAGGCACCAAACTTTGAAGAAGAGCTTTGGTAATATTAGCGAGTCTAAGGATAGGATAGGATAAAGGGAAAAAGTTAGGAACAACTTGCAAGTTCTCATATCTCATACCTCATCTTCGAAACGAAGGCAATATGAATATGCCACTTTGCGTTAAAGTCTGGCAACGCTACCTTCAAAGGGCACAAGGGAAGGCCAAGTGACAAAGGTTACAAGAATGGGATGGCACATATCTCAAAATCTTTTTAGGGCAGAACGACAACCGGATTCTACCAACTTGCAGAAAAGCAAAACATTATTACTAGGATGCTATAGAACAAGATGCTAGGTCTGTGTTTGCCAAGATATAGTTAATGTATATACGATAGCCACGTGGCTTCCATGCCTACTGACTCGTACGCGAAAATTAGAAAGCCACGTAGACGTAAACTTCATCTTCAATTGGGGTCCGTGAAATAATATTCACCGAAAGCTGAATAAGGCATTGATTCCGTGTTGTTGAGGTGTCCACGTCATCAGTCTCACCACTCAACCGCTGAATAGAGGAGCCAAATATTCAGCAGGGGAGATTTAGGTTGGAAGCGATGCCGGATGACAAGGCTGACCAAACTTACGGTACTTTACAACTTTCAGGCGGCCCAAGAAATTCAGTTACCATTTTAACATTGGCCAAGCATTTTACACCGTTTAATCTTCTAATATGAGTATTTTATAAGGAGTTGTCTATAATGCGATTTTTTGGAGATTCCGGTGATGGAATCTGGGGAAGATATTGAGGTTAAATTTTGATTTGTTGCAGTTAAAATGGTTTTTTAACTTCATATTTGGATTCATATTTGGATTCAACACCCTGAAAAACCCCTGGGACGCTTTGATTGTGTAAAAACTCGCTATCAAACTTGCGATTCCAATAAATTGCTGCCAAATTTTGACCAGAAAAAACCCACCAAATTTTTTTTCAAAAATAGACATATTTCAGTACATGTTGCTGCTTAGAATATGCTTAACTACATAGTCATATACGATTCGGTGATATTTATTCAAATCGCAGGAATGTATGCTACAATATTATTGGCACCGTCGAATATTTCTCTGTTATAATTGAAGGAGTGCCGTATTTGAAGACATTGATATAAAATTAATATGAAACTTGAATCAGATCACGTCTGCGCCCAGTTCTCTGTTCCACTGGGCTTCCTTTTCAAGGAAGGTAGTAAGCGTAAAGCATATGGCACGTCCACCCAACAACCCATCTAAGTAGTCATGGTCTAAATCATTAAACACTGAAAACTCTTTATAATACTAATTTGAAATTTCTTATTTATTTAAATAAATATCTATAGAAAAAATAAAATTTAATATTTTAATTTAATTAATGGATTTGATGATTCTTAAAATTTTTAAATTGAATAATTTTTTTATATAACATTCGATTCAATCTATACTTTTTTATTTGATAATCTATATTGTGTTTTAAAATTTAAATAGCATTGTGCATGTAATAAGTAAAACAAAAGTTAATAGTTATATCTAAATTATTGGTTTTAATATTTATATTTAATTATATTAATTATATATGATGTTTTGGATAGATGGTGAATTGTTGTTTTGTTAAGGTATTTTTTTGAACGTGAAATTTATGATTTAAATTTCTTTTGTATTAGTCAGTGATATTGGACTGTGATGTAATCCTACAAATTTACAAAAAAAATTTAGAAAAAAAATTATTAATAAAAAACGACAATAAATAAATTTATAAAGTTAAAAACAATTTATTTTACATATATTTGTCCCTACCAAAATTTTACATATTAATATCCGTAGTGGTTCTCAATATAATACAATTCTAAACAACCTGAGTAGTTGTTCCCAATATAATACAATTTTAAACAACCTCATTTTCACCCGTATATTACCCACATGTGAATAAGACTGGAAAAATATGGCAAAGCCTATATTCTTGTGTTAAAATTAAATTAAAGCTGGTGGGATCCATTAGTAAAACTATGTTAGTTATCTTCACGTTTCACATTCTTTTATTTGCACATAAAAGTTGATGGTTGAGTATCGCTTTCGATGCACATATTATTTGTGTTGATGAGTCTTTCTATGATTCATGATGGTTGATGTATGTTGTATTCAAAATGTGAAATAAGTAATTCCAATAGCATCATCATTACATTTATACAAGGTAGATATGTTTATTTGATAAGATGCTCATGTCATCTTTTCTAAATACTTGATGGCTCAAAGTAATGTTTGAAATTGTCATATTTAAATATACTAAGTGATCAACTACTTTGAAATGGTTACATTTAAATATACTAAGTGATCAATTACTTTGAAATTGTCACATTTAAATATATTAAGTGATCAACCATACAAATATTTAAATGTTGGCTAATATTATATATTAACTTTATGCCAAGGGTCTTGGCATACGGCCTTAGCTTTCATTTTCATTCATCATGATGACAAGGTTCTTAATATTTAAAATTTTATGTTAACACTAGGTATAGTATTAGATATCAAACGCTGATGCAACATAGCAAAAATAAATATGGTTATATGTTTTAAAATATAAAGTTGTATAACGCTTTGCGCAAGGTCTATGGTATAAGTTGATGTTACGAACATTACAAAGTAGTATGCGCTGTTTATTGGTATGATATAATAAGTGTCATTGTGAAAGTTGTAAAGTACTATAATCTTGGTCATGGATGAAACACATTTCGATGACAAATCAATGTTGTACTAGTGTGATTTTTTAGATTGAACTTTGTGTGATTCATTGAGAAATTTGTTAAGGTGGTGATGTATATTGATATGTTGGCATGGACGTAGAACCCATACATTAAACTTTCAAAAGAGAAACATTAACATTATCGATTTTGTAGTTACCACTCGTTGGAATCCATTAGGGTTACGTCAAAATCATTAGTTTTGATTATTGATTACTTCTAAGCTATATAGCTACATATGTTTGGGTCTAAAAATGAATCTGGGAATTGAATTAGTAATTTGGTAGTTGTTCAATAGATTCCGTGATTTTTGGTGTTGATGTTAGTTTGTTCTATATTTTTTTATTGTAGCTAGTATTTTCATGTTTTATCTGGTCAATGTTGGGAGAGATATAGATTGTACCAATTTTGTGATAAATCTATTTAATCTTATAATATATATAAATTATTTTGCTACCCAAAATTGTATGATTGCATAATTTTTAATCTTGCATTGTCTTCATGATTACGTAATTTCCAAGATTTATTATTCATGTTGATTTGATATGGCATAGGGTTGAAATTATTAAGTGATTTAATATAAACCATGAAGATAAAAAAAACATATTGTAATATATTGATTTTCAAATTTGATATATGCTTGAGAAGTGTTCCCTAGGTGATAAAACATGTTGCAATTTGTTTTGGATAAAACAAGGGGTGCTGCTTTATTTGTGAAAATGTGGATCATGTTAAGACATATGATACCAAGTACAGGGATATGCTACTCATTATATTTAAATGCTAAATTGAAGCATCACTAGGTTGAAGTGTTGGTGAAGATAGGAGCCAAAAACATGGATCTATGTTGAGGAAGTGTTAAAGTGGGAGGGTATTCCCAAAGAAGCACAATGTTGTTGTTAGGATGTAGTTGAAGACGATGTAGAACCAAATCTACAACAGAGGGAATGTGGGGTGGGAGAGAAATCTCAACAAATCCCTAGAACAATGCTAGCATATGGTATAGTTGGTGGGCATTGAACCAATAACAACAAAATTGAATAGAATAAGCATTAGTTGGATATTTTTTTTTGTTTCACACTAAAAAGGTTTAGGTGGGGGTGTACTCGAATGGAAAAAAAATCTAAGTTAGATGATGTGTTGAGTGGGAGAATGGTGTCTCATAATCATAATGATATTGAATATTGGTAAAGATCTAAGCTGAATAACCAAATTCAAGTGGAAATAAGACCTAATTGAAAACCTTTCATACAAAATGATGAGGAGCAAAATATAATTTACAGTTAACCACAACAACAATAAGAAATGAAGGTGATATTAGACCTAATTGCCAAACTTATATTCATTTCATGAAAAGTGTTATATTTTTTACAAATTGTTTCATAAATTACTTAATATCATATATCATTATATCATTTTTTATATTTAAATAAATAATATTTAATAATTAATTAACTCTTCATTTAATTAATTAATTAATTAATATTATTTTAACCGTGCTTACTTTACTAAGAAGAGAGAGGGGGGAGAGGGGGGAGAGAGACGTCTATAATTTTTTTTTTATATACCAATATAAGTTACAAATAATGGAACAAAAGCCCTTGTGTCTTTTTTTTGTTTTACAAATTGTATTAGCTTGTTCTCATGTATTAATTATAATATTTTTTTATATTTAAATAGTATAATTATAATTTACTCAATAGTTATTTAACTATTAAAAAAAAACAAACAAACAAAAAAACTTTTGTGTCTTTGATATTGCATTTGTTAGTCATTAATATTTAGATTTGACCTTTGTGTGATTTATTGGACAATTTGTTGAAGTGGCATTGTGTATTGATATATTGATATGGACGTAGAGCCTATGCATTAAACATTGAAAGGAAATGCCATTAAAATATTTAATTTTACATTTTTCACTCATTGCAATCTACTAGTATAGAACTATCTTAATCATGGATCTAATATGTGCGGAGAGGGATCAAATTTCTTGTGCAAACTTATTTTAGAGTGCAAAAAAAATATGTGTAATTTTTTTATTGTTTAAATTGTATTTTTGAATGTTATAAAGATTACAAGACAAGTGCATTGAGCCATTTTACCAATGCAAATTAAACTTGTTTTTTGTTAAGTGTACCTCAAATATTAATTTCGTGAGACTTCATTTCCACGACCATTGCCAATTGAGCTACCCCAAGTAGAGAATTCATATTAAAATATTATATTCATAACCCACATTGGATATTATTCTATACAACATTAAAAAACATTTTAACCTTTTTTTTCTATATATATGAAAATCTTATTCACATAACATATTTTTTTATTCAAATTACTTTTACATGAAATTAATATATACATATGGAAACTATATTATATATATATTATATATATTTATATATATATATATAGCCAACATTACTTTTCTATTTAAAGAATATTTTGTTTTATTTTAAGGGGAACAAGCATGCTTACAGATCATCTTCACACTAGGCTTTAGAATGAGCCTCTCAGCTTAATTAAGATTCCCTTAATTCATTCATTTTGTTTTTCAATTATTCTAAATTATATAGATATCTATATTTCTTTCTAAAATGGAATTTTGAAGCTAAAATTGTAATTTAACAGCTTGAATGATTTTGAAAGATCAATGCTTAGTATTTCTTATGGTTTTCTATTCATTTCCTAACTTTTTTTTATTTAATATTTAATTTGGCCTAGGAATAACTAGATGGATTTGTTAATTTTCTTTCTCACTTTATTCCTTCTCATGAAAAAGGAATTGTTGTGTTATGTTGTGAAGTTTGATATTGAATGGTTTTCGTCTCCCTGTTATTGAATATAGAAATCCTTGTATAGCATATAAACAATTCTTAATTTGAAGATTCCGTTTTTATTTTGTTTTGTTTTGTTTTTGTTGCATATCTTCATATTTTACAATTTCCCTATTTCCTCGACTTTTCATAACACACTTCCCTTTTTCGACTGTAGTGTTTGGATAATAAATTGTATGGGAAATAAGTGAGATGGGAAGTTGGTTTTGAAACTCTAAGTGAAGTTATGTAAGTGAATGGATTTGAAGAATTATTAGCTAACCAAAAATGAAATAGTGTGAGAAATCATATTTGTATTTATCATAGAAAGTAAATTTCTTGTCAAAATATGCATTTAAGAGATTTTATTGAGTTTAGATATAAAAATACATAGTAAAGTTGTTTATAACTAAGATGTATGTTGAGTTGTAGTTACTTCATTATTCGATTTTTTTTGGCCTTTCTCATATTTAATTTATAAGATTTATGTGGAAAGAATCAAATACTAAAAATCTATGAAAATATTTTCATGCAGAAATTTTATATTTGGGTTTGCATTATAAAAGGGTCCAAACATGCATTTTAAAGGATAGATAAACAAAATTTTGTTTCACACCTCATGGAATGACGTTGTAATCTAGTGGATTATAGTTAAGTGTTACTAAAAAAATACGAACACAAAGAAAATACTATATAAAGAGATACATGCAATACATATAGAAGATAGAATAGAAGAGAATAAGTAGTTTTAGATCAATGATAGCACATTTTACATTAATACACAATTATCATTATATTTATCATTAGATACACGCATATTTATACTAGAATCTAACAGTTACAATAGATTAATTGTCTAAGTTACTTAGTCAGTTGACCAAACAAGCAATTTCATCCAAATTACATCTTGGTATCTCAACTATAGAGTCTATTCGACTGTCTCAATGTGTCAAGTTTAGTCGACTAGGTCAACTAGCCCTTCCAAATACTCCCACACTCTCAATTCCTTCTTCATGCTAAAGGGTAGCTTTAGAACTTTGCATTACAAAATTTGGAAAAAAATTACAAGAATTATTAAATGTCAAATATTAGTACTTTATTGTTGGGGTTATTGGTTACTATACTTAATTTTTTAACAAACTAGTTTATGGTTTATTCAGTGACTTATTTCTTTTTAGTTAAATAAAAATAAATGAAACAAATATACAAAATTCCAGAGGATAGATTGTCAATAAGTGGTTTTTGTTAGAATATTTAGACACTTAGGAGTTAGTTAAGTTCAAGTTGATTTAATGTGTTAATTAGGTAAAAGGGTGTTTCTCTAGTATGCATTACTTTTAATATAACATGACAGTCACGATATGCTCTAGATTGATCCATGTAGATATTGGTAGCTACCTGCCCATTCCATGTGGACCCCCAACACTATTTTCTTTCATTTTCCTATTTTCTAGCATACTTTCTATTTTTAGCAGTTGTTTAGGTCCTAAAATTTTGAAGCCATTTTGAAGTCCTAAACGACATTTTTTAAGGAAAGAAGCAAATGGGTGCCATTCTTGTACTATTTTAAATAAAAAATTATTTTCCCTGGATAGATATTTATAAAGAGATATCGTGCACACCAAACAAAGATTGTATGCCAAAGTTACAACCCTAGGAAATTGACATTCCAACTAACTCCATCAGGGTCGACAAAATTTTGGAATTCATCTCCTAGGGTTAGGTTTTTTTGGATGTTTAGGGCTTCCATTCATGATGAAAAGGTTTCGGAGCCTCATTGTAACTCATTTCATAAGGCATATAGTCATCACATCTATTCTTAAAGATAATTTACCATCACCTGAGCTAGTTTGTCTATTTCTGCACGTAAATAGTTTTCAATGATTATTATTTATTAATTGAAGTTATTTTTTGTCGCATATCTATGTTTTTTTTTTTAAATTTGTATTGCATTTCATTCCTTCATAAATCTAGGTTAGTGGTATCAGAGAATTCTTCTCTTTTTCTGTTTTTTCGTGCATGTTCCCAATGAGGTCGAGGTATAAAGTTGAGACTTGAACTAGTTGAACCCTTGCAATATTGACATCACCGACCTCGATGACTTCCCATGGTGGAATAAAATAAATATGAGGAGAAGAATATCCTTTCAAAATATTACTCGAAGAAGCTCTCAAGTGACAAAGGAATGAAATGATGGACATTTTTTCCCAGATCCTTCGGCGGGTATCAATGAGCGAAGCATCTTCATCTAACAATCACTTTGGAGGTGCCACCCCCTTTAGGGTACAAGTTAAATTTTACATTCCTATATTTGAAGGCTAAATAGATGCAAATATCCTAGAAAGATGGTTAAACAGGTAGGTCTGTTAACATCAGAATTAAAGAACACACTACCGACTTAAGAAGAGAAAGGACTTCAAAATCGGCCTTAGCAGAATATGTTCACTCTTCCTCTCATTACATCTACATGGAAGAAGTCAAACTAGTTAGAGAAGAAGACCACTATTTTAAAAAGATAATCAAAGAAGCCATTGAAATAGAAAAAAGGAAGAACAACCTAAACCGAGACGATGGATTAAAACTAAGCAACATAGGGAAACCTTTACTTGAAATCTTAAAGAATCAACAATTAACTCATATCCTTGTTAATAATTTAATCCCTCCTCCCTCGTTAAAAACTCAATAAAATATAAATCAAAACAACAATATAAACATATAAATAAATAATTGGTTATTTCATAAATAATCATTTGATAATATTAAAATAAACTAAAATCAAATTTATTAATTATAAATTTAGTAACATATGATTTAATTAAGCCATATAGTAGTAATAACTCAAATTAAACAAGTAGAAATAACAATAGGAATTTATTTTTAAATTATAAGGAATTAATAAACAAATTATTAATTAATTAAGGGAATTAAATTAAAGGAATTATTTAATAATTAAACCATTAATTAATTAATTAAACAATTAATTAATTAATTAAAACTTAATGAATTAATTAATTAATTAACTTAATTAATTTATTAAAGAAAGTTATTATTTAATACATAATTAATAAATTAATTAAAAAAACCCTGGACATTAACAAACTATTTGGATAATGGCCGACCTAATTTCTTAGATTAATTCTTTCATAACCTATATATATACCCTAAAATATAGCTCATGGATACATCATTAATGTCTTTAGAATATCTATTGACGCATCCCCTGATGATGGACTCACTTGGTAGTCCGAAACGTTGGGTTCTTAAAACTCTATAACAGGTCATTCCTCCTCTATTTAAAACTATCCTCACCTGTATGGATTCATTATTTAACAAGATGGTTAAATCTGCTAGAAGTATATTTTTCGTTCCATACTTTTTCCGATAGGGAAAAATGTTACTTTTTCACTCCCTAAAATTGTCCCCCATATCAAAGATTGGTGGGAAAATTACTGTGAATAGAGGGAAGATGAGGAACCTCACTATTTTCAGTCGCACCCTATTGAAGTTTTTTCTGAGATGTATTCAAGGAAAAATAGTACCCTATCGGGAGCTATGAAGATAAGTGCATAAAGTGAACCACACTATGGCAGGAAAGGGACCAAGACGTGTCATATTTCATGCACATTTTCCATACCTATGCACAAAGTTGGATATCAAGGATTTTGATCGGCATATATTACTTAAGTACCCTCATTGTTTACACAAATAGATTCAATCATAATGGATTTCTTGAACATCTCATCGCTTGGCACACCATACCAATATGTTGTCAGTATCGAGCATAAATTTAAACAAAAGAAGTGATAATTTAGATATGTGAATCCAAAGCAGGGAAAAGGAACGTCCATACAGTAGAACAAAGGATAGAGCCAAGGTGGAGCGACATAGGACAACCCATCGAAGCCACAAGAAAAGAATAGCACTATGAAGGTGAAGGACACCAAAAAGTGGTGTGATTTCCAGAAGAGCCCCACCCACAACACAAATGACTGTCACACCTAGAAGTCACTGGTGGTTGAGCTAAAAGTTGCGGAGTCATATGCATGCTTCAAATCTGATCCAAAATATGACAAGGGGAATGATAAGGGGAAGTAGATTATTGATGCAGAACCTAGTGATATTGTTTCCACCACCAAGGTAAAAACGATTCAGCCCAAATATCCAAAGCAGGGGGAGTATCTCTTCTACTCATAAAAGTGGGTGGAGGGTTCTCCACTATAGTTCATTGTCGATAGTAGGAGCCAAAAAAACCTCATCTCAGCAGAGTTTGTTAAGCGATTTCCTACTGACCACACCGCACCCACATCCATAAACCTTTGAGTGGCTCCACTAAGGACGATATCTTTGTGTCACCCATCAATATCTCCTTCCCTACAACATCAAGCCCTTCATGGAAGAGGTACTATGTGATGTTTCTCCTCTTTAACTCTGTGATGTTTTATTAGGCCAAACATACTTTTGGAAGCATCATGTTGTGTATGAATGAAAACCTTACACTTTTATTATTACTTTGGAAAGAAAACTATACAAGATACTAGAGGTAGCTCTACCTATTTCCATTTCCTTGATCTCTGCCAAGCAATGTAGTAAGATCATCTCCCAGACTGGGAAATTTGTTTTCCCTTTGATTCCCTCTCAAAGTATGGGGAAAATCATGGCCACATCCATGGTCTCCAGAAAGGGTTCCTCTATGTAGTAGAAGAAAGTTGATAAGGCCATTGAGGGCTACAGAGACATCTTCTCCTCATCCACAGGGGCACCCTTGCACTTTCAGGTCAAGCATTCGATCGACTTGAATCATGGAGCACCTATACCCAATGGGCTAGTATACCACTACTCTATTCTAGAAAATGAGGAAATCAAATGACAAATCCAAAAGTTGCTATGGAAATGGCACATTCAACCAAGTTCCTCACCTTGTGGGAGACCAATTGTACTCATACAAGAGAAGGATGGGACCTAGAGACTCTGCATTGATTATTGGGCACTGAATAAGATCACAGTAAGGAAAAAATACCTGATCCCATGGATTGATGGCCTCTTGGACTAGCTCAATGGGGTCAAGTACTTCAAAAATATTGATATGAAGTATGGCTATCACCAAGTTCCAATATAACCCACAGATATATGGAAGACCACCTTCAAATCCAAGGAGGGCCTCTTTGAGTGGTTGTTCATGTCCTTCGAGTTGAGAAATGCCCCTGAAACTTTTATGATATTGAAGGAGGACATTTTGTGACATTTCACCAACTCGATCATGGTTATATATCTAGATGACATCCTCATATTCAACAAGAGTTTGGTAGAGAACTTGCAACATATTCGACAGGTCCTTCAAACACTAAGGCCTCACAAACTATGTGCCAACTTGTAGAAATGCTCCTTTGACATGAACTAGGTCCAATATCTAGGCTACATAGTTGATGAGAAAGGTGTGCATTTGGATTGGCTAAGATCCAAGTCATTCATGATTGGCCAGCCCCAGGAACTGTCATAGATATTCAAAGCTTTTGGGGCCTTTCTAGTTTCTATCGAAGATTTGATTCTCTCATATCATTTGGCATATGAGTCAAGCTACCAAGGGTAGAGCGAAATATTTTTTTTTTGGTCTAAGGCACAATAGAATACATTTGTTGAGCTGAAACATCACCTTTTCTTTGCACCGGTACTCATATTTCCAAAATCGCAACAACCATTTGAAATTGACGTAGATGCTTCTGACTATGTTATCGACACAGTTCTCAGCCAACAATGGCATCTGGTGGGCTATCATAGTGAGACACTCTATGATACTATTCTGAAATACCACATCTATGATAAGGATATGTACTCCATCATGTAGGTTTGCTGATAAGGGAAACATTAAATTCTGGGGAAGGAGATGATCATCTGCATAGATCACTGACCTCTTCATTTTATGCCAACATAAGTGAATTTGTAGAATGATCACCATTATAAAAGGTCCATGTATCTGCAAAAATTCCATTTTAACATTAAATACAAGAAGGAAAACAATAATAATGTTGCAGATTGCCTCAGTTAGCCCCCGGTTTGTTAGAAATTAATTAACAGAGAAATGAAATATATAAAATATTGCGGAAACAGAAATACAGAAACACATTAAATAAGAGAGACAAAGATATATGTGGTTCACCCAATGTGGGCTATGTCAACGAAGAAACAACCAATCCTTCTATTTTTATTATCCAACAAAATGAAGAGATACAACCTACAACAAATCCATTGGAAGTTCCTCTTCACTCTCACACAGTCTCATCTCTCTTTCTCACTCAGAATAATAATACACAACCGCAATATAATTCCCTCATATAAACCAAGGGTTTCCTTCTAGGGAAAAAATCCCTATATTAACATAACTTCTACCGTCAAATCATATGCTTAATGAACAATCTAGATTGACTATGAAATTATGATATTTTACAAGGTAATTTTTCATTTATTTTTAGTTTTGAGGGTGCTTCCCTCGAATTAAGGGGGGGATCCAAATATACAACCCCCCCCCCCCTGGCTGCCCATGAAGCAATAGTGGGGGGAATCAACCCCCCCTTAGGCCCCCTAGGAAGAAATAGTGAGGGGAATCCCCCATGCCCCACACTCCCCTATCGGCGATTGGGATCCAACGTGGTTGAAACGAGACCTCTAAATTAGGAAGATAATCAATCTCCACATCCGACAGTCTCCCACTTGGAGACTGATTATATCAACTCCATCATTGCCTCACTTGCTAGACAATGATTCCACTTTGCATTTTGATGTTTCTCATCTTCATCATCATTCTTGAATACCAATTGAAACTGAGAAAGATATTATTTTCTCCCTGGTTACAACTTTTGTTAATATGTCAGCACCATTGTGGCTAGTGTGCATCTTTTCCAGCTTCAATTTTCCATCTTGCAACGCTCACCATATGAAATGGTACTTGAGCTGTATATGTTTAGTCTTAGAATGAAATTCTGAGTTCTTTGCAAGATGAATGGCACTCTTGCTATCACTGTATAACTTTCCCATCTCCTACTTCTTGCCCAACTCATCCAAAACCTTTGTAACGAAATCATTTCTTTACTAGCCTCTGTAGTAGCAACATACTCTGCTTCTCTTGTTGAAAGTGAAACAATGTTTTTCAACATTGAAACCCAACTAACAGTTGCTTCACCTACACTAAATGCATACCCTATGGTGCTCCTCATGTTATCTCTATCACCTACCAGATCTGCATCAACATTCCATAAAGCAATATTTTAACCTCCAAAACATAATGCTTGATTTTTTTTACCTCTCAAATACCTAAGAATCCACTTCACTACCATCCAATGCTCTTTTCTTGGATTGTTCATATACTGGCATAAAACTCCCATTGCATGTGCAATATGAGACCTTATGTAGACCATTGCATACATTTATCTTCCAACTTCTGATGCATATGAAATTTCCACATATAATGCATCTCTTTTCGTGTCTTGGGACACATCTCCTTAGTTTGAAATGGATAGCCAAAGGTGTACTCATTGGTTTTGTATTGTGCATATTAAACATTTCCAACATATTTTCTATGTTCTCACTCTGAGACAATGTTAATTTGTGATTTTTTCTGTCTCTACTTATTCTTATACCAAGGATTTGTTTTGAAACAACCAAATCCTTCATTGCAAATGAATTTTCCAATTCTCCTTTGAGCACATTTATTTGCTGCATGTTAGACCTTGCAAAAGAGAATTTCATCTACATACAATATCAATATAATATAGCTTCCATCATTTTTCTTCTTAAGATAAACACAGTGATCATAATGACATCTAGTATAACCTTGTTTAGACATAAGCCAGTCTGAGTTTAGATACCAGTGCCTTGGAGCCGTTTTAAGCCATAGAAGCTCTTCTTCAATTTGCACACTAATTTCCCCTTCCCTTTGATCTCATACCCTTGTGGTTGTTGCATATATATGTATTCCTCCAAATCCCCATAGAGAAATATTGTATTTACATCTAACTTCTCAATATGCAAATCTTCTGCTGCCACTAGAATTAAAATAATTATAATTGAAGTCATTTTAACAATAGGAGAAAAAATTCCATCAAAGTCTATAATTTTCTTCTGTGCAAATCCATTCACCACAAGTCTAGCCGTATACCTTTTTTACCTCCATATTCTTCCTTCAACCGGTAAACCCATTTTAATCTGCAATTTTATTTTACCAGCAGGCAACTTGACTAAGTCCCAAGTTTGGTTCTGCATCAAGGAGTCCATTTCTTATTCCATGGATTCCTCCCACTTCTTCCTGGGTTCTACTTGTATTTCTTCCTCATAACTTTTCAGCTCACCATAACCAGTCAACAATACATAATATAATGAAGGAGAGTATTTTTCACGGGGTCTACTTATCCTAGTAGATATTCTAACACCAATTTTAGGTGTTTGAGGTGGTTGTTGCTGTTGTGGTCTTTTTTTTGTTGTGGCTACTAGTCATTCTAATTTTCAGGAAACTTTACTTTTTCCATGATCTCATCAAACATTTTGTATTCTTTATTTCCTTTTCTTTTTTCTTTTCCTGCATTTGATCCTTATACAAGACATTTTCATTGAATATGAAATCTCTTCTCCTAATGATTTTGTGATTTTCATAATCATATAAGTGATAACCAAAATAATTTACACCATGTCCAATAAATGTACTTTTATTTTTTTATTTTTCCTCAAGCTTTGTTCTATTTTCTTTACTGATGTGGACAAAGGATTCACAACCAAAAGTCTTTAAAAAATGTGTAGTTTACATTTTTACCTGTCCATGCTTCCTCTGGAATACAACCATCCAAGGAAATTGAAAGCCCTGTATTTATTAGATAAACAACAATATCTACAACATCTGCCCAAAATTGTAAGGGAAGTCCTACATTTAATCTCATGCACCTTGCATGCTCCATGTTTGTTTTATTCATCCTTTTTGACACACCATTTTCCTATAGTGTTCTTGGAAATGTCTTCTCTCTACAAATTCCATGCTTTGAACAATAGTTATCAAACTCTTTGCTATTGTATTCACCTCCATTGTTTGATTTGAGACACTTCAACTTATTTCTTGTCTCAGTCTCAACCAAAGCTTTCCATTTCTTGAAAGTATCAAATACATCATATTTATTTTGAATAAAATAAATCCATGTTTTCCTAGTTGCATCACCAATAAAAGTAACATAATAGCAAGAACCACCAATAGATGATACATGAGCGGGTCCCCATACATTTTGTAGAAATTTCCCACTGTAGATCACCTGATTATGCAATATACTAAAGCAAAATATAAGATCTACTTCTACAACAAACTTTGCGGAAGCTTAATCGAATATGAGCAAGATCAAATAGAACACATATAACTGAGAACGAGAAATCAATCACACATGAACACAGATGAATAACCTGGGGAAAGCCTCATCCTAAAACCCCAATCTCTATATTATCATACAAGTGGAAATATGTTCAGATTACAAAAAGAATCAGCTCTCAAGCTATCCTTCTCTCTCTGCAATCCCTCTACTGCTCATAGACAGTCAAAGGCTTCTCACAAACCTTCTTCTATGCCCTCCAAGCCTCCTATTTCCTTGCGCAGTTTTCCTTGGGGTTCAGTGCTACCACCTGTGTGAATTGGCCTCTTCACACACTCACTAACCTCTAATCTAACTGTGCAATCCTGAAGGAGATAATTCCTTCTGCATGGATGAGTTTCCTTTATAGGAAAAACCCTCTAAATGATAGTACATTGTCCCTTCCTTTGATCTCAACTGGGTCTCTGATTGAACTGACATGCATGAGTTATTTATGAGAGAATATTTAGTTATCTGGAGAGTAACAGTTACATGCATGCAAGCATTAACTAATTGAACTCACAATTAATTCCACAAACTGTTGGAACTAATCTAACTTGACTTAACTCAGATAACTGAGCTAACTAATTACAACTCATCCTTATCTCTTTAACTAATGGATAAATTTCGCAATCAATGGAGAAACTATTGCATGTCCTCACATAGACTTCATGTTTGATTTTATACAACTAATTAAATCAAGATGAATTAATTAATTATTTTTTCAATCAGTTGCTAAGATCAAATTCGAATTGTATTTCTCAATTTTAGTTTAGGGACTAACTAAAATAGGAATCCATCCCGAAATGCTATTTATAACAATGCTATTTTTAGCACTTCCATTTTTCATTCCTTGTTGCTATGTCCAACACTGGTACCCAAACTGCTATTTATAGCAGTGCTTTTTTAGCACTTCTATTTTTAGAATTTCTTGTTGCCATTTTCAACAATCCCTCTCAATAAGAAAGGCATTAAACTCGAACTCGATCCTGAACCTTTGGAATGTTCTAAATGCAACACTTCTCCCAAGTGTTATTGCTCCAGCAACTCTAGAAACAAAAAAAAGCTCCCAACTGACCTCCCTATTGGGCTAGAAACATCCTCTGATGTTGAAGCTCCATCTGCCGCTGACAAGTGCTCCCTCTCTGACCTCTAAGCTGCTGCAACACTCCATGCATCTCGAACCATTGCACACCTCTTTGTGCCATGCTGCACTGGTACAACACTCTTATGCCTCTTGCATTGTTGTAGCTTACTAACTCTGCACAATCTTGGGACTCGTGCATTGTAGCTCTCTCTGTCGTTCCATCCGCATTTATCTCTACATGCTCAGCCAGTCTTGATAGTCCTCATTGAGGATCCTGTAGCAAGGTCTAATCAAAGAGGTTTGGTACATCAATTATCCTTCCCCTATTCCAGCCTTCTTGGGACTGTCACTTCACATCACCCCACCTCCGACCTGGAGGTATGGATGCATGTGATCCTTATGCCCACTTGGCTTGAAATTCAACCTACTGGAGGTCTCTGCATGAGTGGATGCCTCCACTCAATCTCCTCTCGGCTTCTCCAGTTGTGGTTGCTCCACAAACTCCTGAAATTGCTTCACCAATTGTGGCTCCTCCACAATTGTCTGAGACTTCTTCTGGTGCTGCATGTTGAGAGGTAATGTACTCTCCCTCTCAGCTACCAAGTCCCCAACAGTTGCCTTGCTCCTCAAGGCTTTGCATGCATCTTGAATCTCAAGAGCATAGAGGTTATTAACTCGTGAACTGATTTGCTTCACTTGTCTCATGGTGACGTGTCTAAGGAAAACCTTTCCCTTACTGAAGACTACATCATAGCCTTTGTCTTCTAGCATAGCGATGGACACCAAATTTTTTCTCAGTCCTGGTACATACTTGACATCGGTCAAGGTAATGCAAGCTCCATTCTCTCTTTGAAAAACAATCGTGCCTACACCTGAGACACTATAATTTTCATCATTACCCATCACTATGAGTATTTGGAGATCTTTCTCCTCTAAGGTATTGAACAAACTCTTGTTTTTAGTCATGTGGAATGAAGCTCTACTGTCAAGAAACCAACCACATCCCACCATGGATGAAACCATGCATGCGAAGAGGGTGAAATCCAACTCGAACTATGAGGCCAATGCCTCACCTTCAGATCCTTCCTTGGATCCCATCTTGGATTTCTTCAGTGGAATATTTGTAGTAAAATGGCCCACCTCATGACAGTGAAATCATCGCACTTTCGATTTGTCAAACTTCTTCCCACCATAGGAAGAACTCAATTTGGGATGATAATCCTTCTCCTTCCCTTTCTTTTCCTTACTCACTAAGGCACAATTTTCTTCATCCTCCTTGGATGAAGAACCATCTCTGGTGCTTCTACTTATCTCCTCCTACATCAGATCTGACCAAAGTTGTTCCCAATCTAGCAGTTTCTCTCTTCCATTTACTGAGTCTTCGTAGTTATGCCAGAGCTTAGGAAGACCGTGGAGAGCAAGACTCACCATGCCATCATCAACTGTCATGATCCCTACACTTCCAAGCTCATCCCTGCAGATGGTGTGCTTGTTCAGATATGTAGAGATCGTGTCGCCCTTTTCACACTTGATTTTCCGAAGCATGTCTTTCAGCACCAACTTCCTCTGATCGCTGTTGTGCTGGGATTGTTCTTGAGAGAACAAGAATTGTATTATCATCTTGTATTGTTGATTAATGCAATACATATAGTGGGGTTTTGAGTTGTGGCTTTGACTTGATATTTATTGTGTCATGTGCCATTGATGTTCTTCCTCTTGTCGATTATTGTTTTTCTCGATATTTATGTGCTTCCGTTATAAAGAGTAGAAGTAGATTCTTATCTCTTGTTTTAGTAGATTACATGAGCTTGTGAATCTACAGGAAAATCTACATGGTATCGGAGGTGAGAAAAATATACTAGAGCAGATTTCGAAGTTTTTGAGTTCAGGTTTACAAGTGAAATTCAAATTTGCAATACATACTTCAGGATCGACAGATGGCGTTCTCCGAATTGTGGATCGAGTATGCCTTGGATTGCAGCTCAAATTTTATAGCCTGGAAGGAAATTATGCAGGCCATGTTGGAAGGCAATGGCTTGAAGGGATTCATTGATGAGGACATTCCCAAGCCACCAACATCCGATGCTCAGAATTGGGCCGCATGGAAGAAGTGTTTGGCAAGGGAGAGGCGGATAATCCTTGAGGGAGTTTGAGACCACATTGTCTCGAGTCTCCATGGGAAGGAAAATTCACATGCTATGTGGAACACATTGAAGGAATTTTTCCAAAACATCAGTGACCAAAGGAAGTTGGCACTGAAAGATAAACTTCGAAAAATCAAGATGGAGGCAGGCAACTCAATTCCAAATTACTTAACCAAGTTAACTCAATGTCATGATGAACTTGGAAGTTTTGGAATCATGGTTTTCTAGGATGCTATGGTGAGTCTTGGGCTTCTATCACTCTCAAAGATTTTTCATAGTTATCAAGAATCTGTCAATGGTTGGGAGAAGCTGCCAGATTAGGAATGGCTATGGTTGAATTTGATGTAGGAGGAGATCAAGAGGAACACTAGAGATGGGAACCATTCCAAGGAAGTGGAAGAGGATTTTGCCTTATCGAGTAAGGCAAAGAAGGCCTAGGGAAATAATTCCTAAGTAGAGGAGGGAAGAAAGAAGATGGACTTGATGAAATTCAAGTGTTTTCATTGTCATAAGCATGGGCACTATGCCAATAACTGCGCACAGAAGAAAGCAAGCAAGGAGCTGATAGTAGTAGCAGCAGGTGAAGATCTAGGTTCACAATTCGGCCTTTATTTCACTCTCATTGCATGCATGGTAAGAAATGCCATGGGAGGTGTGTGGTATCTTGAAAGCAGTACCTCATTCCATATGATGGAGAATAGAGATCTCTTTAGTGATTTTGAGGAGAAAGACCTCAAGCAGAGAATAGAGTTTGGATATGATGAGAGGTATAAAGCTATTGGGATTGGTACAATTACCTTTCAAAGGGAGTTTGGCTCCCCTCTTAGGATCACAGACGTGATGTATGTTCCAGGACTAAAGAATAATTGTGTTTCAGTCGCGGTATTAGAAGACGTGGCTATGATGTGGTTTTTAGTAAGGGAAATGTTTTCCTTAGACACATCACCATGGGATAGGTGAAACAAATCGGTGCACGGGTCAAGAACCTATATGCTCTTGAGTTTCAGGATGCATGAAAAGCCTTGAGGAGCCAAGGTAAAGGTTAGAGACTTCGTGGTTGAGAGGGAGAGTAAATTACCTCTCAACATGCAGCCCCAGAAGAAGCCTTTGAACTAGGTTCTGGAAGTTGTGGAGAAGCCACATCTAGAGAAGTTGAGAGGGGACCGAGTGGATGGATGCACTCAATCAGAGAAGAAGCAGTCTCAGAAGCAGTCTTAGACAATTGTGGGGTGGCCACAATTGGAGAAGGTGAGAGGATACCAAGTGGAGGTGTCTAGTTATTCAGAGACCTCCATTAGGGGGAAATTTTGAGCCAGGTGGGCAGAGGGATCACATGCAACCATACCTCTAGGGGTGAGGTGAGATGATGTGAAGTGATAGTCCCAAGAGGGCTAAAATTGGGTAGGGACCATTGAGTGGTTTTATCTCATGGATCGTACCTTGCTATGAGAGCCCAAAGTACATAGTTGTGGGAGGAATCGGTGGGATTCATGCAGTCAGAAATCAAAGTGACAGGGGATAGAGAAGTCAGATACTAAAGAAGTGCAGAGAAGGGTTGAAAATAGTGAAGAAAGGTAGAGTCAATAGAAGTGCATAGTTTTCAATCAACAGAGGCAATACCAATTGAAGACTTTAATGACAAAGGCATCATTTTGATTCAGGTATGATGTTTTTTTAATTTCTAGAGTTGTTGGAGTAACAACACTAGAGAGAAGTGTTGCATGTAGAACATTCCAAAGGTTCAAGATCGGGATCGAGTTTAATTCCTTTCTTGTTGAGAGGGAGTGTTGAAAATAGAAACAAGTACTGATAAAAATAGAATCCGGAAATTCCAGTTTAATTTGTCCTTGAATTAAACTAAGAATTAAAATTTTATCTTATTCTCATAGCAACTTCTAATAGTTAACTAGAGTGAGTTAGCTTAATTAACTTATGAATTTCAAGTTGGAAGCCTTTCTGAAGTCATGTATATGTTCTCCCTATATTATAGGGGTCCAGGATTAGTTAAGTAGGAGTTGCAATTAGTTAACTTAGTTTACTGAGTTAAGTCTAGTTAACTTAGTTCCAAACTCTTTGAGGAACTAATTTTGAGTTAATAGTTAGTTGGTGCATTAATGCATTAACTATTGCTACTCTAGTTAACTGAATATTCCCTCATCAGAAACTCATGCATGCTGATTATGATAATGATCCAGTTGAGACTAGAGTGCAGGGACAGTGTACTATTTGTTGTAGATTTTTCTGAGTTGTATAGATGGTGCATGCAATTAGGAACTGAGCCTAGAAGGGATTGCCCGATTTTGGATGCATTGGTTTCCCTTTAAGAAGGGCTAATCAGCCATAGGAATTGTGCAAGGAAATAGGGACTTGGAGAGGAGGAGAATTGGCTAAGTGTTGGCCAAGAGTTTGCTTGTGAGTTGGAGATTGATTTTACTGAGTGTTGGGATTGTTCTTGAGAGAAAAAGGATTGTATTATCATCTTGGATTTCTGATTAATGCAATACAAATAGTGGGGTTTTGAGTTGTGTCTTTCCATGGATATTTATTGTGTTATGTGCCATTGATGTTCTTCCACTTGTCAATTATTGTTTTTCTCGATCTTTATGTACTTCCACTATAAAGAGTAGAAGTAGATTCTTGTCTCTTACTTTAGTAGATTACATGAGCTTGTGAATCTATAGGAAAATCTACATGGTATCAGAGCTGAGAACGATATACAAGAGGATATTTCATTGTTTTTTAGTTTAGGGTTACAAGTGAAATTCGAATTTGCAATACATACTTCAAGATCAATAGATGGTATTTTACGGTTTGTGGCTGGAATATGCCTTGGATGGAAATTCAAATTATATAGCTTGGAAGGACATGATGGAGGCTTTGTTGAAAGTCAATGGCTTGAAGGAATTTATTGATCAAGACATTCTTAAGCCACCAGCATCAGATGCTCAGAATCTAGTCGAATGGAAGAAGTGTGTGGTAAAGGCGAGGCAGATAATCCTTGACGGAGTTTGAGACCACATTGTCTCGAGTCTCCATGGGAAGGAAATTTCGGATGCTATGTGGAAAGCATTGAAGGACATTTTCTAGAACATTAGTGACCAAAGGAAGTTGGCACTGAAAGATAAACTTCGAAAAATCAAGATGGAGGCGGGCAACTCAATTCCAAATTACTTGACCAAGTTCACTCAATGTTGTGATGAACTTGGAAGTGTTGGAATCATAGTTTCCGAGGATTATATGCTGAGTCTTTCTTTTCTAGGAATCCCAAAGAGTTGGCATAGTTACCAGGACTCTGTTAATGGTTGGGAGAAGTTGCCAGATTGGGAACGACTGTGGTCGGATTTGATGTAGGAGTAGATCAGGAGGAACACCAGAGATGGGAACTCTTCCAAGGAAGTGGAAGGGGATTTTTCCTTAGCGAGTAAGGAAAATAAGGCCAAGGGAAATAAGTCCCAAGGGTAGGAGGGAAAAAAGAAGATGGAATTGAAAAAGTTCAAGTGTTTTCACTATCACAAGCATGGGCACTATGCCAAGAACTTCCCATAGAAGAAAGCAAGCAAGAAGGAGCTGATACTAGTGGCAGCAAGTGAATCTCTAGCTTCACAATGTGAACTTGATTTCACTCTCATTGCATGCATGGCAGGAACTTCCATGGGATGCATGTGGTATCTTGAAAGCAGTGCCTCATTCCATATGACGGGGAATATAGATCTCTTTAGTGATTTTGAGGAGAAAGATCTCAAGCAAAGCAATGATTTTGGACATGATGAGAGGTATAGAGCTACCATGATTGGTACGGTTACCTTTCAGAGGGAGTCTGGATCCCCTCTCAGGATCAAAGATGTGATGTATGTTCCAGGATTAAAGAAGAATCTTGTTTCAGTCATGGTATTGGAAGACCGTGGCTATGATGTGGTTTTTAGTAAGGGAAAGATTTTCCTTAGACACATCACCATGGGACAGGTGAAACAGATCACTGCCTGGGTAAAGAACATGTATGCTCTTGAGTTTCAAGATGCATGGAAAGCCTTGAGGAGCAAGGAAAATGTTAGAGACTTGGTGGTTGAGAGTGTTACACGGGAATAATGTCCACACAGATGTTGCTATTCCCACTAAGATGGGTGGCTATCATAGAAACGAACAATCAAAGTCTACTATTGATTCCTTTTATGAAAATAGATGAGAGTAGAACCAAGAGGGCCAACCTGAGTCTTGCGCTCGATTTCCTCTCCTTCTTGATAGAGTTTTTGCCGCTCACTCTTTGTCTGCTCAGCTTCAAAAGGACCTGTAGAATCACAACAACATACTACTATGCAAGAAACTAGGATCTAAGTTCATAAATAATGCAGGATCAGATGTGCATTAACCATGTGCAAGCAAATATAAACAAATACACAAGAATATGGAAGGAAACAAGAATAGCTTTATTCAGATAAAAAGTAGAAAGAGGATTACAACCATGAGCAGCTCTGACCCAACATCATCCTCCAGCTAAGAAGCCCTTCTTCACCTCAAGCAAAGAAAAATCATCCAACACTGTGGATGTACACCAGAATACCAATAACACTTCTCTATAAGTTACAAAATTCTAGCCTCTAGATCTCTGTGATGAGGGATCCATATATAGATGATTACAGATAGGTGAGTCATCTTTTTGGATCTTGATTAGTGTCTTCTCTCTGATAGTTCCTGCTTCCACTTGGAGAATGAATATCTCTTACTCATCCCTGGTCGCAAATGGAGTGGCAAGTGTTAGAGGGGAAGCTTCTGGAAGATTCCATGATCTTCCACCTCGCATTTTGGTCTCTGCCATTTGTCCATTCCCGACCATCGCACCCTACAGAGGAGAAAAACAGTATGCAT
>APFE031650718.1:36875-58566 GCA_000404065.3 Pinus taeda | reverse complement strand
TCCAAACCAATTAATTTTTTTTCTTGGTAAAATTAATCTATTATTTGCAGAAACAGGATACAATTACATTCTTGTTGTCATAAAGATCGAGCTGCCTGGTGAATTTAGCAGCGTATAGCAGCAACATGCTCAGTTTAGGACAAAACAGGGATTCATCTACCCAAAAAAGTTCCCTCGCAGGGGTGTTCAAAAACACATTGTGGCACAGAGCACCGACCTGGACACCGACACCATGACACAGTAACCCTTAAACACCAAGACGCACTGACACTTGGACATGTTGACACAAAGACACATTGACAAAATTTCATCATAGCGAGCCACGTAACCTGGAGCGCAGACGCGACTAGTCTTCTAAAACCTCCTCCACGATCCTACACCAACCATACTCCTCCGCTTCCTGCTTTGGAACCTCCTCTGCAGCCTCCTTGACAGGCTCTTTTCCAACATCTGCCTTCTGGCTAACAGGTTCTTCCAATTCCTTCACTGGAACAGCAGAGGGCATTTCCATGGCTTTCCTGGTTTCAACAGTTGGAGAATTCTCCCTTTGTGCACTGGACTTGCCCTCTTCCTGGGCTTCCTCAATGAAGAGCACAGAGACATGTGCATTGATTCTGGGGCGGTTCAGAGAGGCGTTGAAGGTGAAAACAGCAGAACCGAAGGATGGCGAGGAAGAGGACCCCGGTGAATTGGCTGGAAAGAATTGGCTTGGCCTAAGAGCCGTATCCGGGCAGTGACAGTGGCAGTGGCAATGGAGGGAGGTGTCCTCAGCAGCAGAAGGGCGTGAAGACCCGCCACGGGACGAGTCGCACCGGCTGAGCATACGTTGCCGAGGGCGAACCATGGTTGCAGGGGAGTGCAGGGCCAAATTGGAGCTTGAACGACACAGAAAATGAAATGCCGGCAGAGGATGGTATGCAACAGAATGAGGAGGGTTCAATCTATGAGATGGATATGAGACCAGCATAAAGACGGAGGACAGGAGCGGTCCAGGAGGCCGGGGGAGAGGAGGTGGCCTGAGAGTTCAGACCCAACTTCCAGCTCCACAGCAACAGTGAGACCTCAACCCAAGCTTGTAATAGCATGGTGAATTCTTTGCTGCTTCCCTTAATATTGCAAATTCCTCTACCTCGAAGCCCTCCTGCAATAATTGTGGCCGCCATAAGAGCCGAGGGGCCGAACCCTGTGTTGCAGTCGATGGTGGGTGGAGTGTAAATGCTCCTGTGCTGTATACGATTGTTAATGTACCAGAGCCGTCGTCTTTGAACGCTTTCCCATGTGGACATGGCGCAGGTGTGCATGGCGGGCAGGTGGCTCACGCTGCTTGCCCGTCCCATCTTATAACTGCCGAATATTGTCACCCGCATCCGGGGACCAATTAAAAAAAATTTGAAAGAAAACTATTAAAACAAAAAATTTAAGATAATTTTAAAAAATGAAGTAAAATATATATATATAAGTAAAAGATAATAATAATAAAATCTATATAAAAATATATATTAAAATTGATATTAAAAAAAAAAAAAAAAAAAAAAAATTAAATTAGAGTAGAGAAACGCAAGAAAAAAATTAAGTTAAAAAAAGAAAAAAATAAAAGAAAGTTAAGAATATATATAATATATAATAATATAATAATATATATATAGCAAGTTAAGATTCTTTATATTATCAGAAATTTTCATAAAGTATAAGCATGAAAAAACTAGAATAAACAATATCAAGGATGAGGTGTTGTCTGCAAAAAAGCTTTCTTGTTTTGAAGTGAGCGTAAGAGAGACCATAGGCCCATGAGAGGGAAATGAAGTGGTCTCTCAAAGAGTTGTGAGACCAAATTAAAATTGATTTGGTCCATAACAAAGTAGATATTACTAACACGAAGGCGACAAGAACAATAAAACAAACATGTAAAATTAGGAAGCAACAAAGGCTAAGTGAGACTTTCCTGGGAATTTAGCGAGTCTGGTTGACCTGGTCTATTGTCTGGTCATGTTGGGTTGAGCTTGTCCTGTTGAGTCTTGTCCCTCTGACCCTATTCTTGTTGGTCAAGGTAGAGGAATAGGTCATCAAATCATTCCGGAAGCCATGAAGGGCACTCCCACTCAACAACCACAATATTGGTGTAGGTGTTTGCCTCCTTTTGAGAGGTTTCGCCCATGGTTGTGTTGTCAAAATCAATCTGGCTTGCCAAATTTTGTGCTTGCTTTGTATGGTTTTGAGAGTTGTGGTTACCAAATAGCTTTTGCTTCTTTGTTTGAGAGCCTGGGTGATTAGGATTGAAAGGTCTATGTCTATGTCTCTGATGAGTTGAATCAACAACTTTTGTTCCTTCATGTGGATTTGAGGAAGGCAAAGGAGGGGGAGGAGGGAGAAAAGAAATTCCCAAATCCGTGGACAGATTCCACAAAGTCGTGTGAGTACGGACTAGATATGAATTAATTTTAGCAACTAAGCATTCTACCCTCTCCCTAACTTCTTCCTAGTCCCATATATGTTTCCCTAGCAGGTTCTTGATGACCAAGCGACCATTACCATGTTCCTACGCTCCTGCGCCTCCATGGAAATGACTAAGCGATGAATGTGCATGGGAAAATCTCCATCAAATTTCTCGTCTCCTTGACCATGCCAGGGAGGGAGAGGCTCACCACCTCTCCTCGCTCGACCCCTTTTGCAGACCATTATGATCAAACCTGACTACTTCTTACGTTAAACATCCTAAACCTCTTTGCCTTGCCAGACCCATAATGTCCAGCCACCCGTAAATCGGAAAAACTAAAGGAATGAATGTCTTGCTGAGTGTTAATAGCAGAATTCATGTTCTTGAAGGGGAGTAAATGCCTTGTCCTTGATCGGTCACCCATATCCTATCTGCAATGAATGAAACTTCAACGTGCTTAGAGAATGATCACCACCCAACCCTTCTCATTAATTAATCAAGAAATGCTGGCATGAGAAATATGCATCACCTGGGTGGATGTAAAGACACCCAAATTAACAATAAATTAAATAAATATACTAAAAAAATAATAATAAAACAAATAAAAAAATCATTTAATATATATATATATATAGGTAGGAAGGTTGTGCGAACTATGCAAGGGGTGGGAGAGGGGGATGCCAAGCATAGCCCTCCTCGATTCAAAACATAGTATTATGTGTTTTATCTACCATTTTTTCTTTTTAATTTTAAATTGTTTTATTTTTAAAATAATAGAAATTTTATTTAATTATTTAAAAAATATATTATTAAGTTTTACAAATTAATATTTTTATTTTTTTAAAAATATATTATTATTTTTTTAAAATGTTTTAATTAGTTTATTATTATTATTATTATTTGTTTGCTAGGTAATGTGAGTCTTGAGATGTTTCGCATGTCAAACTTGTGGCTTGAGTAGTTGCGATCGAGGGTCATCTAAACCATCAAAATAACCTGGGATCGCACCTTACTTGGGTCACACTAGTGCTTAGCATGGTTGGATTTTTACCCATGTGTTATAGACATATTTGGGCACTGCGACCCCAATCACATATGTCGATAAACCAAGGGCTCTTAAACCCCTAAAAGTGTTGTTTCACACCCTAAAAGATCAAGGTCAAATGATTACATCATTTCCCAGAAGTTCTCCCTGAAAAACCACTCAGAACTGGTCAAAACTGGACCATACAGATTGCTCCATGCTAAGGGTGTGATGCATACTGACTGTAACACTGGCCAGGTGCGATGCATACTGAAAGAGCCTTCTGTAGGGTGCGATGGGCGAGAGTAGACAAATGGCAGAGACAGTTTGCTAAGTGGAAACTCAGAGAATCTTCTAGAAACTTCTCATATGACACTTGCCTCCCTGAATTCGCCCAAGGATGAGTATGAGATCATGAAATCTCCAAGTGGAACCAAGAATTATCAGTGAAATGACACTAATCAAAAACCCAGAAGTTGACTCACCCCTCTACAAATATCTATAAATGGATCCCTCATTTCAAAGATCCAAAGGCTGGAATTTTGTAATTTGTAAGGAAGTGTTGTTGGTTTCTCTTCAAGACATTGTATTGTTGTGTGATTTTGCTTTTCATGAGGTAAAGAGGGCTTTCATGCTGGGAGGATGATGCTGGATCAGACAGTTGGGTTGTAATCCTCTCTTCTACTTCTACTATCAATAAAGTTGTTTGAGTTTTCTTCCATATACTTGTGTACTTGTGAATATTGTATTTGTGAATGCAATTGTATGGTTAATGTACTTCTGATTCTACATTGTTTATGGTATTATAGATCTTTGTGCTTTGATGGTGTTTTGCTGCTTTGTCTCTACAGGTGTTTTTTAAAGCAGGACAAGTGAGAAAATAATGGCAAACTCTATCAAAGGAGAGAGGAAACAAGCGAGGAGCCAAGCGAAAGATTAAGGTTGGTGCTCTCTGCTTCTCCCTTATCTATCATATATAAATGAAAACACACGTTACTTTGAATTGTTTGTTTCTAAGATAGCTATCCATCTTAGTGGGAGTAGCAGATCAAATAGACACTAGTTTTTCTCGGAAACACCATGGAGTGACTCAACAAAACAATTTGTTACCCTTTGGTCTACGCTCCACGGGCAATAGTTTCTTTCATTATTATTATTATCATTATTTTTGAACAAAATTGAGTAATAATGATAGCCCAATCACAACAAAATACATGAGGATTACATATTCAAAGTTCAAATTTGACCAAAAGAATTGTACATGTCTGACAATCTATGCAAAAGACTAGAAGAATGTAATGTTCCTTTTTTGGTTTCCCTTAGAACATGGTCAAGATGGACTTCCATGGTTGGAGATAGCTAGGTCATAGGAGTTGGTTTACTCTATCAATGGGCCAAGGGGCTTTTGGAGAGGTTTTGAAGATTTTTTATGAGGTCCGATGGCATTCGCTATATATTCCATCATCCATATAGTTGTCTTTTGTTCCGTTGCATTCTGACAACTTAAAAAAAAAACATAATTATTAATGGGTCCGACTCAATTAATTACACTTAAGGTGGCATTCCGAGAGAAATACTTGACAAAACACCCTAGCGCAATAGCTCATTAGAATCAGAACGAGAATATCTACAGGTTGAGATGGTTATAATGGTTATAAGTGAGTTTCAATGGCCTTAGGATGCATGGTGACCAATTTACCATTTTTCCACATTAAAAAAATATTTTAATTGAAATAAAAAGAGGGAAATGTGCTCAATGAATAAAATAATAATAAATAAGAGGTTCTAGTTGGATCTATAAAAAGAGGAGGGAGCCATTAGAGGACATCTTGGATTTGATATTTCTTGTTGTAGCCTCACAAGAGAAACCCTCAGGGGATTTAGTGAGATTGAATGAGTACGCATCTCCCCTTGGTGAATTCATTCAGAATTCACAGAAGAGCTTAGTAGTGACATTTCAGTTCAGTTTTGGAGGACCAACACAACATTGGAGCAAATTCTTGAGGCTAATTCTATCTCAGCTATATTAGTTGTTTCAACATGTAAAACCAATTTATATATAAATAAAAATGAGATTATTGCTGATCATTATATTGTTACTTGCATTTGTATGTTGTTAAAGTTTCCATGGTAATCTTCCATTTATGAATGGAAATTTTAAGTATTTTTTGAGTTAAATTTCGAGAAAACTCCAAATTTTTGCATTTAAAACATTATAGTGTATCAAAGTTGTGCATCTTTTGTTGTAGATCAATGTTGAGTTGAATTTTGAAGAGTTGAGTTACTATTTTTGGAAGAACAAATTTATAGTGATTGTGGGCCGAAATTTCTAATTCACTGGAATGATATCCTTCCTTATTTCATGGAGGGCCGAGACCGTATACTGTCCAACACAAAGTTCCTCTTTATCCGAGCATGAATTATTGGAATGGTTGGATTGTTATTGAGCTATCTCTGTGAAGGAGCATTTGTTTTTATAAAATGACGTACATGAATGCGACAATGCGGTTTGGGGGTGCGATGTGAAGATGAACGCATACCTTGATCCAAGTACTAAAAAAAAATGATGTCTGAATGTGCATTGGCAGCTGTGTGATATGCGTTGAACTGGGTTTGAGCATTGGATTGGTCAGAAACGTAATCTGAGGTATTTTCAGTACAATGGTGCATTAACCGAGAGATGGTCGACGCGATCAACGAAGTATGTATGTTGCATGTGATCCCTTGAACATGACATGGAAGAGGACTAGCTGCATCTGTCTATTGTGATTGTAAAAAACACTCACACAGGATGAGAAAGTTGTGAGGAAGGCTGCTGGCATTGTGGTTATTCCGTGGATTCCTAATCGTTGTGCTGTAATCATATGCATACGTACGAAGTTGAGATCAGAGACGGACAAATTCATTGAAGTTCCTCTGCTGGATCAGAACTCGTGAATGCTGGTGCGTGGAGCCTGTTAAAGAATGTTTGCGTAATGCACCTGCGCGCAGACCAGAGGAGCGATGGCAGAACACAGCATGAGGTGATTTGGTTGACCCATGGCTGATTACGTTAAGGTGCATCAACCAAGTCAGCCGCCAGAAGCATCAAAACCGAGTTACAACGATTTTTTTTTGTTTGTCGTCAAATTTTCATCGTAAAATCAGAATAGACAACCGAATCAACATAATAGGCTTGACTGTGTGGCCATTGGATAGACTTAGAGACGCATTCAGTTGGAGCAGATGATTCGGCGAGATTGTCAGCGGGGGCCGAGGTTACCTCTCTGATCAAGTGAGTCACTTGTATCGTGAATTTTGGAACATGGAATTTATACATGACCGCGTGACCGATTAGCTGAAGGGCTAAGCGTACTGGAGCCTAATAAAGTGTTGTGCGCTGGATCAGTGGTTCGTGGTCATCAAAGAGCAGCGTATAAGACGCCATGTACATTTACCATGAAAAGGATAAGACGCCTTGGATCAGTGGTCTGTGTGCACTGAACCAGTCAAGAAATCCGCCTTGCTGCGAAAGGTGCAATAGAGTGTGTTCTTTAAGTGATGGACCGGTATAGAGGTTGACTACATTGTGTTTAAGAGTTGATGAAGACACCTGTAGCAAAATTGAGGATGCTCTGAATCACATCGTGCATAGTTTGATTGACAGAGTTCGTGATTGCCCGTGTATGGTTTGAATATCCTCTGGTGCATTGGAACGCAATGTGTTCCAGCTCAACCTGTAGATGGATAAATGAATTGCTGTGATTGGCTGCTATATCAAAGGCAGAGGTAAAGTATTGCCTCTATAACATTTTTTTTTTCAAAGTAAAAAAAACGCCTTCTAAGTACAATTACATGTTTCTGTCCCAGAATATAATACCAAATTTAACCCAAAAAAAAAAAAAAAACCGTGCTATCATCCATTACATGTTTCTGTACCAGAATATAATACCAAATTTAACTCAAAAAAAAAAAAAAAAAACCCGTGCTATCATTCATTGTTCAGAATTGTTTAGATAAAAAAAAAAAAAAAAGAGAAAACAAGTGGCATATGCTAGTCCTATTTAAGATATCAGAATAGTGCCAAAATCAAATCTGGAGTCTGGGTTGTATACATAATGTATGACTCCAAGAGGTGCTGAAATGCCTCTTTCGGAGAGTAAGTCAGCGATGAGGTTTTGCTCCCTATTTCTATGATTGAAATCAATGCGCTGAAATACACATTAATCAGGATACGAATGTGTTTCATCCAATATGTCGAAAGATGAGGCTGGAAACATGACAATCCCTTTATTCAATCCATGCATTCTTTAGAGTCCCAAAAATATGCAGATTGGAAATGTTGAGCCAACTAGCAGTGAATAGAAGCCCCCATAGTGTGATGATTTTCACTCTCTTGTTGGAACTGGAACCACCCTCCCACCAAAAGTGATAAAACTTATCAGGTTCAGTAGCATGACAACACCACATCCACACAGTCCAGATTTACATGCCCCATCGAAGAATCCCACCGGATATTCATTCCAGATGTCCTGCAATATGACATGTCGAGATTTTTTTAATTGTTTCATGGGTCATGTCTTAGGAAAAACGAGAAACAATCCCCACAATAGTTTATCTAATATCAGATTGCTTATCTTAAAAAATGATAAGGTTCGTGCAACGCCATATGCCCCAAATGATGAAAAAAGGAAGGGTACCAAAAACTTGTTATGTCTGAAACCAATGCTTAAAACATGTTAATAGTGTAATATGCTTCCAATCCTCCACAATTTGGAATACACTAAGGACCGAAATCCAAATTTCTATGGAAACCAAACAGTTCATGAAGAGATGTTCAACATCTTCCAAATTTTACTTGCAAAAAATGCAGATGCTAGAACCAATGTAACCTCTGTGAACTAAATTCTTCCAAGTGAGAACTTTGTCATTCAAGACCAACCATCCAAAACATTTAAGTTTCAATGGGAAGTTCCATTTCTAGGATTTGTTGAACCAGGAAAGCTCCACAGAAGGATTAGTTGGGATGGAAATGGACCTATAAATGTCTTTGGTCGCAATTAGGTTCTTGTGGACTTGTCCAACCCATCTCATCTTATCAATCTTATCTGAAATAAAAATACTTGTAGCCTCAATTTGTCTAATATAAAGAGTCCATTTGGTAGCTAGAAGACCCGATAGATCAATGTCCTCTACTCAAAGCCAAGTTTGAATATATGGAGGGTTAGCTCGAAAATAAACAATATGAGATAGAAGATAAATACCTCTGTCATGCAAGTGTTGTAAGAGAAGAACATATATCATATGAACCCCTTGGGAACCACCTATAATGTCTAGCCCAACCTCGATCCTACTGCCATCACCGCCCTCCCAGCAAAGACCTGCAAATAGCCAATACCTTTGTCTCATCATATTGTGCCATATAAATGAAGTTGAGAGAGGGATTTTAGCACCACCTTTAATCCAGACTTCGAAGTCCTGATAGCCCAAATATTTACCTTTGATGGTCTGAGACCATATACCCCTACCTGACAATCCTCTCCACAAACTTTTGCATATGATAGCCCTATTAAAAGATAAGATGTCTAGGATCCCCCATCCCCATGTTCAACAACTTTAGATAAAAGAGACAGTGTAGCCAAATGAATATTACATGATTGCTCTTTACCGGACCAAAGAAATCTAGCTAGAATTGCATCAATTTTATGTATGATCTCCAATGGCAACATATAGAGATGCATCTAATATACAAATAAAGACTGAAGCACAACTTTGATAAGAATGTGCCTACCCCCAATGGAGAGCCACCTAAAAGTCCAGTGTTTTAATTCGAGATTGATTTTTTTTTTAATGGTGCAGCGCCAATCAACGATTTTGTATGGATTCGGTTTAATTTGGAAGCCCAAATATTGAAATCCAAAGTCCACATCCCGTGAAGAAATCCCAAATAAACAACAAATTTGTTCGATCACACCCCAAGCACTTGTGAAGAAATCACTTCAAATTTATGTGAGTTCTTGATAAGTCCCGAAGTATATCTGAAAATGTTTAATATATGATGAAATTGTGACCATTCAGAGATAGAAGACTCACCACCAATTAGGAGGTCATCAACAAAAATCAAATGTGTAATACGGATTTGTCTAGTCATAGTGATGCCCTTGATCAAGCCTCTGTCCCTGGAGTCCGAGAGTTTGCTACTGAGAGATTCCGTAATAAGAATGAACATAATTGGGGATAAAGCACATCCTTGCCTTAACCTCCGGTGTGCTTTGAAAAAATTAGTAGGGAGGCCATTTATAATCATCAAAATTGGTGGAGGATACACAAGCTAAAATCCAGTTAGCATTGTGGATATTGAGACCAATTTTATAGAGAATCACTCTAAGAAATTCCTAGTCGACACTATCAAAATCCTTGGTAATTTCAATCTTCATTAGGCAAGCTTTAGGTCTCTTGACCTTAATAGTGTGTAAAACTTCCTGCGTTATAGCCATTGTGTCTTGAATTTGTCACCCTTCGATAAAGCCAAACTGCTCCAGTGATATATGATCTCTAAGGAGAGATTTAAGCATGACAACAATAAGTTTAGAAATCAGTTTATAGACAAAATTGCAGAAGGAAATGGGCCGAAAATCGAGAAAAGAATCTAGACTTTTTTTTTTTGGGGATTAATCCTATAAAAGTAGTGTTGATAGCATCCGAAACACATATCCTAATCCGGTATTCTTCCACATCGTGCAAAAGATCCTATGACATAACATAAAAATAAATTGAATGTATAGTTTGACCCTCCATTCGTCTGGTCCATCACTTTTTTCCTTGGCACATGCAAGGAGAACAAAATGCAATTCCTTAGTCGAAACAAGCCTGCCCATAATGTCATTCTCAGACTCTTGTACCATTAAGGGCATATGGTTAATAAAGTCCATTTGGTCTTTAAAAACAAGTTCTTTTTTAGAATAAAGAGTTTTGAAGTGATGGTATGCGACCTCTTCAATATTAAATTGAGAGGTGAGAACATAACCCCCTTCTCCACAAATGTTCCAGATTCCATTTACCTTGCACCTCATAGATGCAAATCTGTCAAAAATTTTCGAATTTCGGTCACCATCTTCAACCCATATCGCCGAACTTTTTAGTCTCCAAGCCATTTCTATGCTTCCAATTCTAAAATATGTTTCTTGTGCACTTCAGAGGTGAACAGGGGATCATCCAGATCGAAAAGAGCCCACAAAGAGGCTTCTATGAAATCCAATTTATGGGAGTCAACCATTTTTTTGCTCTTTGACCCATTTGTGAACCTCCCTCTTAAGACATTGTAGTTTAGTGCTCAAATGATCCATAGGGCTGAGATAAGGATACTGTTCATTCCAAACCTCGTGCAAGATATCAATGAAGTCCTTGTGCGTCAACCACGTATGGTTGAATTTAAAAGGATATGCCTTGCAGCTCATGTCTCCAGTCCAAGATAAAAGATTTGGGAGATGGTCTGAAGTAAATGAAGGATAAACCAAAGATTGGAGATCCGTAAAACCAGAGACCAGTTGGTCTTTAACCATGAATCTATCTAATCGTTTAGAGATGTATTCAATTCCTATTTGTCCATTGCTCCAGGTAGGGACAATCTTATATGGAAGAGTATCTCGGAGGGTCAGAGCAAAAAATGGATTTTTGAAATAAGTTTCCAAGGAATCAGATTTCACCTTATGACCCCAAACTTCATTACTATCAACTGTCAACTTAAGATCACGAGCCACAATAATAGAATGAAGATCCAGAATACCAGATTCCAAAACCCTTTCCCAGAAATTTCGCCTGCCAGAATACGGAGCATAACAGTTGATTATCCAGATACAAGTAGAGCCCCAGGGGTAGCCAGAAAGTAAAATACCTGCAGGAGTACAATAAACCATAAGCTTGAAACTAAATGGCTTCCAAGCCATTGCTAATCCACTAGAGAGTCCACAAGAACTGGTGGCACTAACAAGCCACCCAGGGCAAATGTTGAGGAGAATTTCCCATGATCTCTCCGTGGAGATCATGGTTTCTTGCAGAAGAATCAAATTCGACTGGAGTATATGAATGGGGCCTTTCAATGAGCGTGATTTATGCTCGTTCCCGAGTACCATAATATTGAAGGATAGAATAACCACAATGCCAGCAGCCTTCCTCACAACTTTCTCATCCTGTGTGAGTGTTTTTTACAATCACAATAGACAGATGCAGCTAGTCCTCTTCCATGTCATGTTCAAGGGATCACATGCAACATACATACTTCGTTGATCGCGTCGACCATCTCTCGGTTAATGCACCATTGTACTGAAAATACCTCAGATTACGTTTCTGACCAATCCAACGCTCAAACCCAGTTCAACGCATATCACACAGCTGCCAATGCACATTCAGACATCATTTTTTTTTAGTACTTGGATCAAGGTATGCGTTCATCTTCACATCGCACCCCCAAACCGCATTGTCGCATTCATGTACGTCATTTTATAAAAACAAATGCTCCTTTCACAGAGATAGCTCAATAACAATCCAACCATTCCAATAATTCATGCTCGGATAAAGAGGAACTTTGTGTTGGACAGTATACGGTCTCGGCCCTCCATGAAATAAGGAAGGATATCATTCCAGTGAATTAGAAATTTCGGCCCACAATCACTATAAATTTGTTCTTCCAAAAATAGTAACTCAACTCTTCAAAATTCAACTCAACATTGATCTACAACAAAAGATGCACAACTTTGATACACTATAATGTTTTAAATGCAAAAATTTGGAGTTTTCTGGAAATTTAACTCAAAAAATACTTCAGATAAAATTTCCATTCATAAATGGAAGATTACCATGTAAACTTTAACAACATACAAATGCAAGTAACAATATAATGATCAGCGATAATCTCATTTTTATTTATATATAAATTGGTTTTACATGTTGAAACAACTAATATAGCTGAGATAGAATTAGCCTCAAGAATTTGCTCCAATGTTGTGTTGGTCCTTCAACACTGAACTGAAATGTCACTGCTAAGCTCTTTTGTGAATTCCTAATGAATTCACCAAGGGGAGATGCGTACTCATTCAATCTCACTAAATCCCCTGAGGGTTTCTCTTGTGAGGCTACAACAAGAAATATCAAATCCAAGATGTCCTCTAATGGCTCCCTCCTCTTTTTATAGATCCAACTAGAACCTCCTATTTATTATTATTTTATTCATTGAGCACATTTCCCTCTTTTTATTTCAATAAAAATATTTTTTTAATGTGGAAAAATGGTAAATTGGTCACCATGCGTCCTAAGGCCATTGAAACTCGCTTATAACCATTATAACCATCTCAACCTGTAGATATTCTCGTTCTGATTCTAATGAGCTACTGCGCTAGGGTGTTTTGTCAAGTATTTCTCTCAGAATGCCACCTTAAGTGTAATTAATTGAGTCGGACCCATTAATAATTATGTTTTTTTTTTAAGTTGTCAGAATGCAACGGAACAAAAGACAACTATATGGATGATGGAATATATAGCGAATGCCATCGGACCTCATAAAAAATCTTCAAAACCTCTCCAAAAGCCCCTTGGCCCATTGATAGAGTAAACCAACTCCTATGACCTAGCTATCTCCAACCATGGAAGTCCATCTTGACCATGTCGTAAGGGAAACCAAAAAAGGAACATTACATTCTTCTAGTCTTTTGTATAGATTGTCAGACATGTACAAGTCTTTTGGTCAAATTTGAACTTTGAATATGTAATCCTCATGTATTTTATTGTGATTGGGCTATCATTATTACTCAATTTTGTTCAAAAATAATGATAATAATAATAATGAAAGAAACTATTGCCCGTGGAGCGTAGACCAAAGGGTAACAAATTGTTTTGTTGAGTCACTCCATGGTGTTTCCGAGAAAAACTAGTGTCTATTTGATCTGCTACTCCCACTAAGATGGATAGCTATCTTAGAAACAAACAATTCAAAGTAACGTGTGTTTTCATTTATATATGATAGATAAGGGAGAAGCTGAGAGCACCAACCTTAATCTTTCGCTTGGCTCCTCGCTTGTTTCCTCTCTCCTTTGATAGAGTTTGCCATTATTTTCTCACTTGTCCTGCTTTAAAAAACACCTGTAGAGACAAAGCAGCAAAACACCATCAAAGCACAAAGATCTATAATACCATAAACAATGTAGAATCAGAAGTACATTAACCATACAATTGCATTCACAAATACAATATTCACAAGTACACAAGTATATGGAAGAAAACTCAAACAACTTTATTGATAGTAGAAGTAGAAGAGAGGATTACAACCCAACTGTCTGATCCAGCATCATCCTCCCAGCATGAAAGCCCTCTTTACCTCATGAAAAGCAAAATCACACAACAATACAATGTCTCGAAGAGAAACCAACAACACTTCCTTACAAATTACAAAATTCCAGCCTTTGGATCTTTGAAATGAGGGATCCATTTATAGATATTTGTAGAGGGGTGAGTCAGCTTCTGGGTTTTTTATTAGTGTCATTTCACTGATAATTCTTGGTTCCACTTGGAGATTTCATGATCTCATACTCATCCTTGGGCGAATTCAGGGAGGCAAGTGTCATATGAGAAGTTTCTAGAAGATTCTCTGAGTTTCCACTTAGCAAACTGTCTTTGCCATTTGTCTACTCTCGCCCATCGCACCCTACAGAAGGCTCTTTCAGTATGCATCGCACCTGGCCAGTGTTACAGTCAGTATGCATCACACCCTTAGCATGGAGCAATCTGTATGGTCCAGTTTTGACCAGTTCTGAGTGGTTTTTCAGGGAGAACTTCTGGGAAATGATGTAATCATTTGACCTTGATCTTTTAGGGTGTGAAACAACACTTTTAGGGGTTTAAGAGCCCTTGGTTTATCGACATATGTGATTGGGGTTGCAGTGCCCAAATATGTCTATAACACATGGGTAAAAATCCAACCATGCTAAGCACTAGTGTGACCCAAGTAAGGTGCGATCCCAGGTTATTTTGATGGTTTAGATGACCCTCGATCGCAACTACTCAAGCCACAAGTTTGACATGCGAAACATCTCAAGACTCACATTACCTAGCAAACAAAAAATAATAATAATAATAATAAACTAATTAAAACATTTTAAAAAAATAATAATATATTTTTAAAAATAAAAATAAAAAATAATATTTGTAAAACTTAATAATATATTTTTTTAAAATAATTAAATAAAATTTCTATAATTTTAAAAATAAAACAATTAAAATTAAAAAGAAAAAATGGTAGATAAAACACATAATACTATGTTTTGAATCGAGGAGGGCTATGCTTGGCATCCCCCTCTCCCACCCCTTGCATAGTTCGCACAACCTTCCTACCTATATATATATATATATTAAATGATTTTTTTATTTGTTTTATTATTATTTTTTTAGTATATTTATTTAATTTATTGTTAATTTGGGTGTCTTTACATCCACCCAGGTGATGCATATTTCTCATGCCAGCATTTCTTGATTAATTAATGAGAAGGGTTGGGTGGTGATCATTCTCTAAGCACGTTGAAGTTTCATTCATTGCAGATAGGATATGGGTGACCGATCAAGGACAAGGCATTTACTCCCCTTCAAGAACATGAATTCTGCTATTAACACTCAGCAAGACATTCATTCCTTTAGTTTTTCCGATTTACGGGTGGCTGGACATTATGGGTCTGGCAAGGCAAAGAGGTTTAGGATGTTTAACGTAAGAAGTAGTCAGGTTTGATCATAATGGTCTGCAAAAGGGGTCGAGCGAGGAGAGGTGGTGAGCCTCTCCCTCCCTGGCATGGTCAAGGAGACGAGAAATTTGATGGAGATTTTCCCATGCACATTCATCGCTTAGTCATTTCCATGGAGGCGCAGGAGCGTAGGAACATGGTAATGGTCGCTTGGTCATCAAGAACCTGCTAGGGAAACATATATGGGACTAGGAAGAAGTTAGGCAGAGGGTAGAATGCTTAGTTGCTAAAATTAATTCATATCTAGTCCGTACTCACACGACTTTGTGGAATCTGTCCATGGCTTTGGGAATTTCTTTTCTCCCTCCTCCCCCTCCTTTGCCTTCCTCAAATCCACATGAAGGAACAAAAGTTGTTGATTCAACTCATCAGAGACATAGACATAGACCTTTCAATCCTAATCACCCAGGCTCTCAAACAAAGAAGCAAAAGCTATTTGGTAACCACAACTCTCAAAACCATACAGAGCAAGCACAAAATTTGGCAAGCCAGATTGATTTTGATAACACAACCATGGGCGAAACCTCTCAAAAGGAGGCAAACACCTACACCAATATTGTGGTTGTTGAGTGGGAGTGCCCTTCATGGCTTCCGGAATGATTTGATGACCTATTCCTCTACCTTGACCAACAAGAACAGGGTCAGAGGGACAAGACTCAACAGGACAAGCTCAACCCAACATGACCAGACAATAGACCAGGTCAACCAGACTCGCTAAATTCCCAGGAAAGTCTCACTTAGCCTTTGTTGCTTCCTAATTTTACATGTTTGTTTTATTGTTCTTGTCGCCTTCGTGTTAGTAATATCTACTTTGTTATGGACCAAATCAATTTTAATTTGGTCTCACAACTCTTTGAGAGACCACTTCATTTCCCTCTCATGGGCCTATGGTCTCTCTTACGCTCGCTTCAAAACAAGAAAGCTTTTTGGCAGACAACACCTCATCCTTGATATTGTTTATTCTAGTTTTTTCATGCTTATACTTTATGAAAATTTCTGATAATATAAAGAATCTTAACTTGCTATATATATATATATATATATATATATATATATATTTTCTAACTTTCTTTTAATTTTTTTTCTTTTTTTAACTTAATTTTTTCTTGCGTTTCTCTAACTCTAAATTTTAATTTTTTTTTTATAATATCGATTTTAATATTATTTTTATATAGATTTTTTAATTATTATTTTTTACTTATATATATATATATTTTACTTCATTTTTTAAAATTATCTTAAATTTTTTGTTTTAATAGTTTTCTTTCAAATTTTTTTTAATTGGTCCCCGGATGCGGGTGACAATATTCGGCAGTTATGAGATGGGACGGGCAAGCAGCGTGAGCCACCTGCCCGCCATGCGCACCTGCGCCATGTCCACATGGGAAAGCGTTCAAAGCCGACGGCTCTGGTACATTAACAATCGTATACAGCACAGGAGCATTTACACTCCACCCACCATCGACTGCAACACAGGGTTCGGCCCCTCGGCTCTTAGGGCGGCCACAGTTATTGCAGGAGGGCTTCGAGGTAGAGGAATTTGCAATATTAAGGGAAGCAACAAAGAATTCGCCATGCTATTACAAGCTTGGGTTGAGGTCTCACTGTTGCTGTGGAGCTGGAAGTTGGGTCTGAACTCTCAGGCCACCTCCTCTCCCCCAGCCTCCTGGACCGCTCCTGTCCTCCGTCTTTATGCTGGTCTCATATCCGTCTCATTGAACCCTCCTCAGTCTGTTGCATACCATCCTCTGCCGGCATTTCATTTTCTGTGTCGTTCAAGCTCCAATTTGGCCCTGCACTCCCCTGCAACCATGGTTCGCCCTCGGCAACGTATGCTCAGCCGGCGCGACTCGTCCCGTGGCGGGTCTTCACGCCCTTCTGCTGCTAAGGACACCTCCCTCCATTGCCACTGCCACTGTCACTGCCCGGATACAGCTCTTAGGCCAAGCCAATTCTTTCCAGCCAATTCACCGGGGTCCTCTTCCTCGCCATCCTTCGGTTCTGCTGTTTTCACCTTCAACGCCTCTCTGAACCGCCCCAGAATCAATGCACATGTCTCTGTGCTCTTCATCGAGGAAGCCCAGGAAGAGGGCAAGTCCAGTGCACAAAGGGAGAATTCTCCACTTGCTGAAACTAGGAGAGCCATGGAAATGCCCTCTGCTGTTCCAGTGAAGGAATTGGAAGAACCTGTTAGCCAGAAGGCAGATGTTGGAAAAGAGCCTGTCAAGGAGGCTGCATAGGAGGTTCCAAAGCAGGAAGCGGAGGAGTATGGTTGGTGTAGGATCGTGGAGGAGGTTTTAGAAGACTAGTCGCGTTTGCGCTCCAGGTTACGTGGCTCGCTATGATGAAATTTTGTCAATGTGTCTTTGTGTCAACATGTCCAAGTGTCAGTGCGTCTTGGTGTTTAAGGGTTACTGTGTCATGGTGTCGGTATCCAGGTCGGTGCTCTGTGCCACAATGTGTTTTTGAACACCCCTGCGAGGGAACTTTTTTGGGTAGATGAATGCCTGTTTTGTCCTAAACTGAGCATGTTGCTGCTATACGCTGCTAAATTCACCAGGCAGCTCGATCTTTATGACAGCAAGAATGTAATTGTATCCTGTTTCTGTAAATAATAGATTAATTTTACCGAGAAAAAAAAATCAATTGGTTTGGAAAATACATTTTTTTAACTATATATATATATATATATAATTTTAAAATTTTGCATTAAATCTTTGGTTTTTTTTTAATAAGAGTGTTTTTCATGATTTTGTGTACATTAATAATGATTTATAAGTCATAGTTGATAAATATTGAAATTTTAGTGCTCCCTTGAAAATGGGTCAAGTTGTCTTAAGCTAAGATCTTCAAAGAGCTATCTTTTTAGCCTTAAAAGGGAAAAATAAATTGCTCTTGGTAGAATTACTCTTTGATATATGCATTGAATTTATTTATTTATTATTTTATTTTTTTTAATCTCAATATGGTAGAGATGTTGTAATGTCAATGTCTTCAAATATGGTAGAGATGTTGTAATGTCATGTTCTTGTAATATCACTGTCTTGTTTAACATTTTGACTCGTCATATTACATAAAAACATAAAATTAAAATAAATTTATAATTAAAATTAAAATTAAATTAAATTAGCTAATAAATAAAATAAAATAGTTAGTTACGGTGTAGTTTTTGGACTCTACATTTTGAATATAATATAAATTTTTTATCTTTTTAATAAGATTACTCATTTTTTATTGAGTTGAGAGGTGCTATCTAGCCTAGTATGCTAAAGATGTGTAATATAATGTAATGTAAACATTTTGACTTCATCAAAATAAAATAAAAATAAAAGTATGGTAGAGATGTGTAACTTAATGTAACATAATGTAATGTAAAAAATTTAACTTGATGAAAATTAAATAAAAATAACCCTCTAAAAATTAAATAATAAAAAAATAAAAATGACCCATGGAATTCATATGGAATATAACCTATTTAAGGGGGAAATTAAACTAGCCTAAATCCATCTTAGTTTGATGTTACATTTAGATACATAATTAGTTGTATAAAATGATACCGTTGAATCCATATAACTTGCAAAGGTAAAACATTTTATGGATATGTTTGCGTTGGGCATGTTAGCGCTTGAGATTTCACCTCAGGCTGAGAAAGGCAAACCTTCAAGGCAACATCAAACCATTTCACCTCTTAGCTAGCCCTACGGGGTATGAGAAGGCTCTCTCCAATCAATCTCGTTAAATTTTCAATGGGAAGAGATGACCAATCAAAGTAACACAGATATTAGGCTAGTAAACTGATTTGAAAGTTGATTTGGGGGTTTTTTGGGGTTTTTTGGTGGCAAGTTGAGGATCTGCAATTTAGGGTGCAGGGATTGAGCTCAGTTTTTGCAGGTGGGTCTTTGGGGCAAGGTAGGAGTTTGTGCTGATGCCTTTAGCTGAGATGGATGATCCAGGAGGAAAGAGGAGAAGCTAAAAAGGGCAAACAATGACTTTGAATCCTCTTTAGACAGTGGAAAACATAAACATTAAACAAATTTGAAAGCTGAGCATGACATGCATGAATTCAAACTTTATCACTTCATTTGTTTAATAAGTTGCAGTAAAGAAAGATATGGAACACATAAACACACTTATAATTACAATAAGAGAACACACCATCAACACAAGAGTCCACAAGAATCCCAATGATGTCTGCAAAACCCTGGTCTTCCTTTTCCTCAAATTGCAGAGGTACAAGTGAAATATACAATAGGAGCTTCTCCCTCAAGAGTCCAACCATGAAAATGAGTAAGAGAAGGCATAATATAGAAGATATAACTCCTTTCCCCACCTCTAGGGGTCAAGCTCAGCTTCCTAGGAGCTGTTTCAACTAATTCTAAACTAATCACTAGATAATAGGCAGTCAAAACAACTTGCCTCTCAAACTTAGGAAACCTATCCATGCATTAAATATTTACCATTTACATCAAGGAAACTTCTAGAAGTGTTCAAGGAGAGTAAAAGTATCTAAGTGCCATGAAAATTACACAAAAATCCATCATTTACATGCCTCAAAAGTCAACCAAAGTAAAAACAGTGTTTTGCTGGCCAAACTGGTCAAAACAGTGAAATTTCCCTGAGTGGTCGCGCCCCTCACTTTGACTGGTTGCGCGCATTGACAGCTCTGTTTTAGGGCCTTCCTGGTGTCCAAATTAGGTGCAAGATAGCTCATTGGAAAGGTCTGTGAGTCTACTTTCCAGCCCCACTGGAATTTCTGAATTTGGAGTTGATTTGACCCCTCAAAAGTCATTTCTCCCAAGGCAGCTTTCTGCAACTCAAAAAGGGGCAGAAAGTCAAAATTTGCATGTATTTTGAGCTTTTGGGAGCCCAAATCTTCATAAAATCTGAAACCCATCCATAGGAAAGTGTATCTTTGCATGAAAATTCCAAAAATGTAGAGTTTTCCCTGTTCTGAGCTGTCCCCATGACTGGTCGCGCACGGGGTGAGACCACTCAAATGGCCAAAACCTGTAAAATTCTCAAAAATGCCAAAAATGCCTCAAAAGTCTCAAAATTTCTTGAGTTTGCTGCTAGAAGGATGCTAATGAGTGTCATGATGAGTGAGAGAAGCCTCAACCAAGATACGGAGCGGGTTGGTCTTCTTCTTCCTCTTGTGGACCTCGGACAACCTTCTTTGGAACATTTTCATCTTCGCCTTGCAAACATGCATCCTAGCCCAATAATGGTTTTTCATGTTCCTTAGCAATTTGTTGTTTCGATTGGCCTTAGCCAATAGCCTCTCTAAGTGTGTATTCACCCGGATAAGCATGGATTCCCTCTCCTTGGGCAGCAAGTCACCGGGCCTCCTACGGTTGATGACTCGATCACTTCGAATCCTCCATAGCTCATCCAACTCTTTCTCATCCTCCAGCTGTTTGTTTCGCTGCTCTAAATATTTGATTATCCAATTTGCCGTCAATAATTTTGTTTGCAGCAAATGAATCTCAGTGCTTTTCTCTCGGATGATATCCTTGAGCTCTGTGCTAGGAGAACCGGTGTCAAGATCAATAACCGGATCACCTGACAATCTTGCCTCAATCATGGGCTGCTTGCCCTTCTCTGCTACCTGTGCTACTGTCAGCAACGAGGCCCCTTCCACCTGGTTTGGAGATAACACTCGCTGATCTGATGATGATGACAAGACCCCTTCCACCTGCTGTGGAGAAAATACTTGTCGAGCTGCTGCAAACAAGGTCCTATGACCTCTCTGATATGTACACTGCAATGGGGAAACAACATGTCTCGGCACAATAATCTCGGGCTGGTGTGATGGACCTCCCTCCTCATGAATGACCTCTGGCTCTAGCTGTGGCTGTGGTGGCACTGTAAAGAACTCATGAGAAATGAAATCTGCCCATGGAATGCCCTGCTGACTCAACTGATGAGAAACAATGAGCTGGATGAGACCATGATGGCACAAACTCCTATGCTGCTGAGCTGGGGACTGCCTCTGAAATACGGACACCATCCTCTGAATGTCCTGGAAGAAGAAAACTGGGATGTTCATCATCCTCACTCGAGTAAAGTGCATCAACAGGCGAATGTGACAAGAGAAGACCTATGAAAATCTTCCCTCGCATGTAAAGTAATGCATGATAAGCCGCATGATTGGAGCATACTCCGCCGGGAGGAATCTGAAAGGAAAGACCCTTGACAAGTGACTCACAAATGCTGGCCTGACATATGGCTCAAAATAAACAAAATCCAGCATTTTGCGCTTGGGCCACACCTCACCCACATTTGGTATCCCGGTAGCCTCTGAAATCATCTCCGAAGATAGTACAAAATTCACCCCTGCAAGAGTGACCTGCCCATCATGAAGGTGCAAAACAAATAAGCGGGCCAACTCCCTGTGGTGCTGAATCTGAGCAAGCCTCTCACATAACTGAAAACATGACATATAACGGAAACCATTCACTGCCAAAGGACAGG
>APFE031650718.1:8263-36855 GCA_000404065.3 Pinus taeda | reverse complement strand
TAATAAGACTGTTTTTCATGATTTTGTGTACATTAATAATGATTTATAAGCCATAGTTGATAAATATTGCAATTTTAGTGCTCCCTTGAAAATGGGTCAAGTTGTCTTAACACTGAGGAAGAAAGAAGGGCTTCAGAAATACGCTGTCCCATTGGTTCCAACGCAGAAACAAACCTTACATCATACCAAGGAATCTGGGTAAACAAGCAAGAAGCTCCCAACCCGATCAGTGATAACACGCAGGTGAATTCAATAGCTGAACAGCGTGGGTCAATAACACGCAGTAATACGCAGGAGAATTCAACAACGAAACATCGTAAGACTGCAGCACAATGTCAAAACAGTGATGTAATAAACCCGCAGGGAGCACGATGGCATAAGGAAACGTAGGTGACTAAATAGCGTGGGATTTCAACAACCCGCAGGGATAACACGCAGGCAATTTCAATAACTGGACAACGGGATAACACGCAGGCTATTTCAATAACTGGACAGCGGGATAACAAGCAGGCAATTTCAATAACTGGACAACGGGAGAATACAACTCAATGTCTAAACAGCGAAAATGAAAAGAGCCCGCAAGGTCATAAGGAAACGCAGGAAAAAGTGAACCAACGTGTAGCAAAAGTCACAAACACGCCACCTGAAGGTATCAATCCAGGCAGCAACAGGGAAGATATAAATACTTCTGAGGCTGGAGCAGGCAACGCAAGGAGCACACAACATCCCAGGTATGCATCTAACTTCAAATTAAATAAATTACTAGCTAGTAAGCCCAAATCAAGTAATAAATTGGATAAAATAAGCATAGATCAAATAAATATAGATAACAGTTTTAGCACCATTCAAGATAACATGGCAAACATCAGTAATATAGAAACCAACCCTAGTAGCAGAAATAAAAAAGTAGTCAATATATCCTCCTATGAGCTGAAGAATGAAGAAATGGAGGTCCTTAACAAAGGCCTTAATTTCACAGTGGCCCCTAACAAAATCCCTAATGAGGAAATCATTTGCAACCTTGAGGATGGAATCAAGGCGCTTAAAGACGATGACAAGGAACTCATTAGACAGGAGGTTGCAGTTATCCTTAGAAAAGCAAAACCCCCCAAGAAAAACCTAAGCCTTGATCAGCTCAAAGCCCTAAACAGTCTTAGAAATAATAAAGACATAGTAATTCTAAAAGCTGACAAAGGAGGCGCCACGGTCATTATGGACCATGAAGATTACATCAGCAAAATGAAAGACCACTTATACAATAGTGGCAGCTATAAGAAATTACATAAAAACCCCATCTCCAAAATCGTTAACCTCGTTAAGAAAGCCATTAAAGAAACCAATCTCGATGATAATCTTAGAAAGAGATTAACCCCCAATAGTGAAATCACCCCCCGAATCTATGGGGCCCCTAAAATTCATAAAAAAGATGTCCCCTTAAGGCCTATAGTCAACACCATAGGGTCCCCCACCTATGAGTTAGCCAAATATGTAGCTAGCATTCTATCCCCGCTAGTGGGCAAGACTAGCTCTTACATAAAAGACTCCAATCAATTTGTGCAATACATTAAAAACACCAAGCTAGACCCCGGTGATAAAATCGTTAGTTTTGACATAGTTCAGCTATTCACCAAAATTCCCCTTGATGAAGCTATACAAGTAGTCAAAGAAGTAGCAGACCCCCAAACTGCTAAGCTTGCCGAAATCTGTCTTCGCTCCACCTTCTTCTCCTTCCAGGGTGAAATATTTGAACAAACTTCAGGTGTCGCTATGGGATCTCCTCTCTCGCCAATCGTGGCAAACCTTTTCATGGAAAAATTCGAAAAGAAGGCCTTGGATTCTTATCCTTTAAAACCCAAATCTTGGGTCAGGTTCGTAGATGACACAAGTGTCAATTGGCCTCATGGCGAGAATGAACTAAGCAAGTTTCTGAACCACCTCAATAGCTTGTTTGAAGACATCAAATTCACAATGGAAACAAAAGAAAATGATTGCATTCCTTTCTTGGACATTCTTCTCATAAGAAAGGAAGATGGTTCCATAGGTCACAAAGTTTTTAGAAAGAAAGCCCATACCGATAACTACCTTCATGCCGATTCTCATCACCACCCTGCCCAAAAAATGGGGGTGCTCCAAACCCTCTTCACTAGAGCTTGTAGAATCTCAGATATAGACCACACTGAAGAAGAAATTTCTTACCTTAAAAAAACTTTTGCTAACCTAGGGTACAACAGTAGAAGCATATATAAAGCCATTCAAAAAGTGAAATCTGTTAAGAATAATAACAAAACAATAGACACCCCCACCTGTAGTGCCTACCTTCCTTACATCCAAGGTGTCATAGACAAGATAGCTAAAATCCTCAACAAGAAGAATATCAAGACTGCTTTCAAACCCTGGTCCACCATTAAGCAAAGAATTAAATATGTCAAGGACAACCAAGAGCAGCTTCAGCAAAAAGGAGTATATATCATCAAATGTTCGTGCGGGGATCAATACATAGGAGAAACTGGTAGATCAGTTAAGATTAGGCTCAAAGAGCATAGCACAGACATCCGCCATGAAAGGGTCCGATCCTCTGCCTTAGCCGAGCATGTATGCAAGACTAATCACCATATATGCCTCGAAGACACCAAGGTTATTGCTAATGAAAACCACCATTTCAAACGAAAGGTTAGAGAAGCTATTGAGATCATTAAACATCCTAAGAACTTTAATAGGGATGGTGGCTTGGAAATTAGCAAAAACTGGAACCCCTTACTAACCCTCGTAGATCCCAGTGACTAGGTCAGGGATGCTTGATCATCTAGCTTTAAGCTTGCCCCTATATCAGCCCTCAGTTGATGAGCTTGTCGACTCTTTAGTAACCTAGGTTAAAAGAATATCAGTAACATATAGAGGTTAGTAATTTAATATAAACATTAATAATAACTAAAAATGAAATATAATTAATGCCTTGTGAAACATTTATAAATATTTTGTTTTTAACAAATATGCATAAACAATAATTAATAATAAAAACATTAATATCATAAATACTAATATAGTTTAGGAAATTAAATAAAACATTGGCCAATTGAAATGTTAGTAATAAAAATATTAATAATAATAAAAATAAATAGCAATAATTAATAAATACATGAGTAATATAAAAACAACAATAAAAAGTATTAATAAATAACTACAATAAATGAGCATTAATTATAGCAATAGAAAAAGAGCAGTTAGAATAGCACCCCATAATTAATTAAATTACTAATTAGAATGATTATTAAATAATAATAATTAAATAAAAAAGAGAGCAGTTAGAATAATACCCTCATGATTAATTAAATTATTAACTAAAATGATTATTAATAACAACAATTAAATAAAAATAAAAATTAATAAGTATATTTAATAAATAATAATTAACATTACATAACTTTGCAAATAAAGATTATATTGTAGCTTATTTCAATATTTAAACATATTAAATATTGGTATTAAAAGATTAGAATAAACAAAACAAAATAAAATAAAATAAAAATAATTAAATTGTCAATAGTCCGCTAGTTTGCTTTTGCATCTAACCATTCTCATATTTATATCTATCATCTACCTTCTTTTCTCCGCACAATTATCCTGATGATGAGTCTGGTTTAAGACTCGAAATGTCGATATAAAAATGATGAGCACTGTGGTAAATCCAAACTCTTCTCAGAAATATAGCCCACTCAACCCTTATCCTTTTACAAAAACATGCCAATTACATATCTACTGGTTCATTTTAACGACCAGTTCCTAAACCAGAAACTTAATTATTATGACTAACAGTTGTGCGAAACATCCCCTCAGAACCTCCACTACAACTTATCCATACAACAATTATATTTAATTACAGTGGCTTATCTTCTTGTAATTATATGGTCATAATCTAAATTTCTATCAACAGTCGAATATCATTCAGAGTTATTAATATAAATTTTTTTCAATTAAAGAAATCATACCAGGAACAACAATTAGATGTGCTACATCAACATTTTACATTTTTTGAAAGCAAATATGTGTAATGGCCATTCTCGTATATATTTAAGAGGACCTTCAACCATTTGCTCTCAGATTCATCATTCGGCCCGAAGATTTTATTTCTTGAAAATCTTGCTTCTGATTAACAGAGTAGCAACCACGGCAGATGCATAAAAAACTGCTTTGGGTAGGTTCCGAGCGGCCCTCGCTGTCAACATCGCCGCAGCAGGGACTGCTACTGTCACAATCAGTATTTCTCTTGCGTATGTTGTTACCAGATGTCTTGAGAATTTTCCAACAAACCCGTGGAATTCTTCGCGATCTATTTCCTTATTTTTGTCTAAATCACATTCCTGCATGTAGTTGGTATCCACCCATGTTTAAATTTCACTTATGGAAAGGAATCGAAGAATCAAATTTTTAATTAAGATTGTAATTTATTATTATTATTATATTATTTAAATTTATTAAAATTATTAAAACTTTTAAAACTTTAGAAATTATACACATTTTCCTAATCTCTAACAAATTTCAAAATAAAATTAACTTATTAAAATAAATAAATAATAAAACTGTTTTTCAAATAATCAAAGTCAATCACACCGGTCTAAAAATTAATAAATATACCATACAAATAAACTATTCCACAGACCTCTATCATTTTGACCATGGTTTCCTTTGATGGAGGAACCCAGCGGGCTCCACCTATCTCGTTGAATTTCCTGTTCAAAAAATTCCCAAGGAAAGAGAAAAAAATAAGGAGGAAAGGATCTTCAACAATAGAGAAGAAATGAAATTTAGAGTTTCAGATTTTTGCCCTAATTTTAGAAGCGTACTTGAACATATCAATTATTGTTTCATGCAGCTGCTCAAAGGTCACAGATTTCTTCTTAGCGTTTCCACCGGGCAAACTGTCAAATGCGGCGTCTATAATCTTAGTCACATATTCTTGTGAGACGCGGTCTGTATCACAGCATTAATGAAAATTTTAGGAATTAATATCGGTAAGTGATTTTTTAATAATTTTAAAAAAGATATATTTATTTATTTTTACTTATATTTTATATGGTAAAATTATTTATTTTAAAATCATTAAAATTTTATTGAGAAATATATAAATAATGAGAAATTTTTTTAAATATTAAGGAGTTTAGATTTCTGTGATCCATAATCTTGTTAAGAGAATAATTTCGCCAAAATCACATAAAAAACCATTTGTTGACCGGTTTCGAACCAACTAGTGTGGTTCATCGTCAAGACAAGTTTAAATAGTTTTATAAGAATATCCAAAATATTTTTAGATTAGTGATATTTTTAGAGGTTTCTAAACTTTAGGATAAATTTCTATACAAATTTAATATAAAAACTAGAAAAAAATTGTAATATTTCACATGTTTCGGAAATCAATACATTTACTCCAGACTTCACCCATAACTTATGACAAATCCTAATGCTTGCAAACACAAAAATATGATGTTGGCAGCAACACACAGAATGCTGAGCTTATGTGATTCACAGCTCTTCAACTTCCCTTCCTCACTGCCATATTGGTTTTGATGTGATTTCCATTCTTATAGTCTTGAAGGCAGAATACTTTGCCAGACCCGCCATTGCAAGGAAGAAATAAGTCCGTGCAACCAAAAGGAAAGATATGTTTTAAGAATAACGGGCCATCAGGTTATTCTAAACTTTTGGCTTTATCAAAAGGTCTCCATTTCTTTGAATCTCTAGTTCCTATTTTCCTCTCGGCTATTTTCTCATTTTCATTCGAAGTACTTCTCTCCTCATTTTCTATTAAGTGCATCTCACGCAAAGATGTAAGCAGGGCCTTTCTCAATGCTATTGGTATAGCTTTTTCTATTTTAATAATGAATATAAATTCATTTTACAAGTTTTTTTTACTTATAAATTATTTAAAATAATTTAAATTTATTAATTAAATTTTAATTAAAGAAATTTAATTAATAAATATAATTATTTTTTTACTTAATAAATTCTATAAAAAGTAAAGTGAATTATACTTAATATAATACGAAAGTATGAAATGGTTAACATAATATATGGTTATTAATAAAATAGAAAAACATTAATTATTTTATTAAAAAGTATATATAATAATTAAAGAATTATAATACAATATAATAGAAAAACGGTAAAATTGATCATTATATTAATATAAAGAAAATATAAAAGAATAAATGCGTTAATGTAAAAATGTTTTATTATAATAAAATCAAAAAAAATAATCATTTAATGGTGATTAATTATGTTTAATATAAATAGAAAGAAAATTCAATTATTTTATTAGAAAATTAAAATATGTATATAAATATTTTTGGTTAAACATACTGAAAACACCATATGGATTTGTCAAAAAAAAAAAACAAACTTGCTCAAAACACTATGGATTTGTCCAAAAGTAGAAATTGGGCTTAAGAATTCAAATGACAAATAGCAATCATATTGAAGGGCTTTCCCTAAAGGAAACTAGGATTATAATACTAACAAGTGATAGATAAAAGATTAGTTTATTTGGAAAAGAAGAACTCCATGAAAGCGCAAAGATTAGAGAAGAGTGTTGTAACTAACTCTTTTAGAAGAAGAATGGAGAATAATTGGACTTTCCTTAGAAGATATCGGAGTTTCAACTTGAATTTTTTCACCATGCTTCATAACCAACCAAGACACGGAAGTAATCATTTTTCGACTAGCTCCACATGGTCACAAACATCCTCTGTTCATTATCATAAGATGCTCGAGCATGGGCCAAAAATGCCTTTGTGTGCCAATATATCTTCCTTGTGCAATAGAATTTTGCTTCCCTAGTGTGGCTTGAACCTAGATCAAAGATGAAGTCAAGAATCATTGCCTTGACCTCCGTTTTTTCCATTAAGGCCATGGAAATTTTGACCTTTTCTTCAACAACATGCACAAGATTTTAGAGGCAAAGCAAAGTTGTTCTAAGATAAGTCAAAGCAATAGTGATGGCATTTTCTTTATCCCTAGATCGATATAGAGCATTTTTCCCTTTCAAATAGAGAGAGGGGTTTTTCTCATGTAAGTAAAATAAGAGGCCATAGAGTCAAGGCCATTATGAACTAAAACCAAATTCTAAAACTGAAAGTGAGCTAGGACAATTAGACGAGCTAGTAAGAGATTAGGGGATGAATATGGAAAATTACAACAAATATCTCCCTTAAACTAAGAGATTTTTCCATTAAGGGATGGCATGATCATGTAAAGGTGCTATAAATTTAGGGAAATTTCCCACATACAAATTTTAAGGTAGATAGATCAAGTCATCATTCCCATGATTCACATTTTCTTCATCTCTCCAAGTGTGCCATGAATGTGTGATAGCCCCTTCATTTCCTTCTTAGGTGTATTCCTCTTGTATGATTCAATGGCATAACGTTTACAGCTATGCATTGGGGTGCCTTCTAGTAATCTTATTCCACAACACTTAGCTACCAATGAGGTGGATTAGGTGACCTAGATCATTTTCATGGTGCCCCATGCCAATTGGGACACTAAAAAAAATAGATTAATATAATAGAAATAAAAAACCACTCAAAAAATGGATTAATCAAAATGTTGGGAGATGAACATATTCTATGTTAACCAACAACTATATGGAATCTCACAAATATAATTTAGTTCAAAAATGTGACAAACAATCATTATGAATATATAATGTATTGATGAATACTTGTATATGGAATATATGTGCATAGTTAATGTATATGTACCCAATTGTCTCCTTGAGGCACTATATTGATAGCAATAGAGGAAATCAAAAAGTCCTTGCAAACTTTGGCATTCTCAATTTTTTTTTTTTTTTTGATGTTTTGATTTTAAAAATGTATTTTTGGTGTGTGCTTTAGTTTATATTTTTCTTTTCAATGAGTTAGGTAGAATAAATATATCATTTTAGCTTTTTATTCTTAGGGTTTGTTGAAGGGAATTAAAAAATAAATTGAAATTGTAGAACTTTGACATGTGGCATATGCAAGGATGGTGTGGAAGTTGGTGGTTTTAATTTTATATTATGTTTTGTTAATTCCACGTCAAAGTTGGCGGCTCTAAGTTGCTTGTGCTCTCCTTCTTCTTTGAATTCTCTCTCTCCATATAAAGCATATATTACATTGATCAAGCGTAGAATTCACATAATACCGAGTGTAAGGGTTGGATTGATGAGGCCATGTACTCTTAGGTACAAAGCTAAAAGCTAATAGGTGGCTTGAATTTCTTTCCTCCTCCTCATTTCATTTGGGAAAGGTGTAACCTTTCTTGTTTATAGAGTTAAGGAAATTATGTATAGAGGTTAATTGAACAATATTTGTTTTGTAGATGAAAGGCACCTAAGTGAATGCTTAAGCATCTAAGCCTTTCCTTATATTGGCCCTTGCTTTATCATTGGTTTCTGCAAAGATTGTGTTAGGTTGTTACCTTTAACCTCTGAAGTAGACAATTGTGTTTCTTGGTATTGAGGCCGTCTCTAGTAAATAAGGTTCATATAGTAAATGTTATTGTGAAAACAATAATTGTATGAAATATTATTAGAAGGTTCCACATACTAAAATTTTCCTGCTTTGGAATGTTTGTAGGACATATTATATAGTTATTTAAAGAACTAGAAGTGATGTAATGATATGTCTTGTTAAGTATTGTAATTGGAGCTATGCTCAACTGGAGATTGCCCCTCAAAGAGGAAAATGTACATTGCTTTCATTAATAAAGTTGATGCTATTTGTGGTATTCATGTTCTCTACAATTGCCTATTTATCTTATAATCCACCATTTCTACTCTATATTTAGGTATAATATGTTATTATTGCTTTACATATTTCATTTTTCTAATAAATAACAACATAAATGATACCGAAGCACTTTCCTAAGCCAATATTTTAGATTTTATTTGCAGTATAAGTCATATTAATGTATCTATAAATAACACAACAACTTGTAATTTAATTAGTAAATCTATGAGAGGGGAAGAATATGTAGAGGAAATATAAGCAATTGCACCTATTTTGAAAATATTTTAACTTGTACTAGTACCCCTTCAAGTAGTACCACATTAAACAACTATTTTTATGTGGAATTTCACTTCCATGTACCCTTAAGCATATTGTAAGTACCCTAGATTACTTGAAATCAAATTAAGATAAGTTAATTGATTGCATTTTTGATATGGTCCACTAAGAAAAGCATTTGGGAAAAATATTCTCTAATATTTAGGCAATATGGAAGTACAACTAAGGGTGTGGTCAAGCCTCCTTACTTGGTACCCTAAGAAATTTAGTCAAGTATTAATATTGGACCCTGCACATGTATCACAGAGTTCTAACACCTAAAACTCTCTTTCCCTCAAGACCCTATAAATCATATCCCTTGTTGCTACTCCATGAATTTCCTATATAGATTATAGTATCAAGAATTTGGGGATATATTAACACAATATATTCAAGTAGGAGTGCAAATCTAATCTTAAGAGTAGTTAAAAAATAGTATGTGTCCTACACACACCCTTATTTGAGACTTATCTCAATAGAGTTCTTGCATCAAACTAGTTGTCATGGTACCACTATCTAGTAAGTCTTTTTGGTAGACTCATTGGCACTATTACTAAGCAACTATCTCAATAGAAATAGGAAATAGTGTTGTTTACCTTGGTCCTATTCTCTAGTAATATTTTTCATGTGGACCCACATGTCTATGCCTACCACTTGTGGCATCAAGTTATCCACCAAAGTCTCATGTTTGGAAACTATGCGACAAGATGCAACATATTATAGATTACAACCACTCTTATTCCAAGGAAAATATTGATCCATCTATGATAAGTTATCCAAACTAGAGTCACTCCTTGACAAGATGTTCAAACTCATGGAAATGCAAACTTATATCCTTGCTTTATTATTTATGCATACTTGTCACAAAAGGAATGGTCTAAATCATCCAATCCCATTAGGCATTATTCTACCTCAGTAATCTATGATTCTATGACTCACATGTGGCATATACTTCGTAAAGTGGATCTCAAAATATTTAATGGATTCAACCCCAGAGGTTGGGTTACTCAGATGGAACATTATTCTTCCCTACATGTAATTATAGATGATTTAGTGAATGCCTTTGTGAATTCTTTGAAACATACGTTCATTATTTGGGACCAATGGCCAAGATTAAACATTTTGGTATAATTGACGAGTTCATACTTACTTTTGAACAACAAATAATTCACATTGGAGGCATGATCAATAGTTTTCTCAAGGAATTCTTCATTAGTGGTGTGGAAGAAAAAATACATGCACAACCCCTAATGACTTATCTTACTACTTGGTTAGAATCCTTTCAAAGAGGTAAGGAAGCTTAAAGGTGATGAACGCTCGAATTAAAATATTACCATTTATTCTTCATCATTTTCCTACTATTTCTCCCCTTTCCAATCCCTATCAATATTTTCTACCCCTATAGATCCACAAGCTAACATAAACTGAAATGGAAAAGTTCCAATTTAGAGGACTTTGCTACATCTATGATGAGAAACATTTTCATTGGCATAAATGTAAGGAGAAAAAACTATTTATCACCATTTTGATGGACATTTTTTTATCATGAATTTAAAGCTATACCTTCTTAGATTATTAATATATCCATTGGAGGAATTCCCCTATCTACTTTATAGGCTATGGTATCATATATCTCCCTATGTTCCTTGACTAACCCTTTTTCTCCCTAACCCTCAAATTGATTGGGTATGCCAAACATTGTAAATTATTTGTCTTATTTGAGAGTAATAAAACACATAACTTCATTAATATACATGTATCCCAAGAAACATATTTTTCCATCCATGTTTTGAACAACTTCCAAATCACGATTATTATTGGAAGTTCTATGAAATGTGGTGGTCATTGTGAATAAGTGTGGATTTAAATGGATGTGTATTCCTTGAAAACCCACATTTTTCCTATTGAAATGGGAGGTTGTGATATTTCCTTATGTGTTTAATGGCTATGGAAATTAGGACCCATCACCATGGATTTCTATGAGTTATACATTAATTTCTAGTAGGAGGTACATAGATACACTTTGAAATTTTTTTCAACTAGCTCCCTAAATATCATCAACTCCAATCATATGGAAAAAATTCTTAAAAGAGGTCAGTCAAGCATTGTAGGTCAATTCCATGAAATTTAATGCTTTGAGACACCTTCTCTACCCATTCATACTAACATGTGGTTAGTACTTCCCAAACATCAACCTACCTTGAGCCTCCCTAAGGAATACCACCCTTTCGAGGTGAGAATGACCATTCTATTATGTTCATACAAGGTATCCCCCACCTAATATATTTCCATATCACCATTCATTTTCCAAAGGTAGTGCACCCATTCTCTACTTCTGCAATCCATTGGGTTATGACACTATGATGCTTAGGATTCCTTCATAGAGTAGTAAGGAAGTCTCAAAGTTTTGTAGCTTTGGGATCTTATAGATGCCCTCAAGAGTTAGGCACCACTAAGGCTATACTCTAGTCATCTTTCCCAAATAATTCCCCCCTTCAAGCTCCATATTTACCCAAGACAAGCAAGGATAATTAGTAGTACAATTCACTAGGAAAATATTCCCAAAAATCTCCCTTGCAAGCTCCAATATTAACAAAGAAAAGAAAGGATAGTTAACCATTACATTCTTTAGGAAAACATTTCGAAACAATTCCTTCTCCAATCGCCAACCTTACACAAGACAAGCAAGGAGAATGGGCCAAGGAATACATTGAGTAAACCTACCAAATCAATTCCCCTTAAAGCTCCAATGTTACCCATGAACAATAATGTTGACCATAAAATTCCACCATGGAGTTTAAAATAGATTCTAGGTCACATGGTTTAAAGGTTTAATGGGAATGATCTAAACTGGATGGTTATATTATTTGTCATCTATCATGATGCTTTTAAAGATGATTTTTTTTTAGGATTCAACTTGTAGGTAAATTTCGCCGGTGGCTCCTAGTTTGGAGAATTGTGATCTTAAACCTTTAAGAGACATTAAAGAAGTTTGTTGGGGTCCAAAATATATCACTTCTTCAAACCACATGGTGTTTTTTTATACAAAGATACCTTTCTAATGGTGAAAGAAATATGCTAATTGGAGTTCAATGAAAAAGTTATGCCTCTTGAAAGTTAGCCTTCTCATTTGACCACTAGGGCTTTGCAGATGGTTAGAAAGATTCTTCCAACAAAAATGAGGGAGTATCTGATCTAAAAATGGGGCTCTTAGGCTACCTATCTAGCTTACAAGAACCTCTCCCACTTCCAAAGCTTGAATTTTCCCAAGAATTTTATGATTGACCAATGGGGAATTAAGAAATTCTTGAAAATATGGGTGTATGCTTGTATTTATTTTAGCTGATTATTTGCCTTAAAATCTGTTGTGTATGCTGAAATTTAAATGTGCTTACACTGATATATAAATGCATATAACAGTAAATAAAACAGTAGTAACAATAGACACATGAGACAACAAATTAATTTGGAGTTCACCTACAACTCTTGGGCTACATCTCCATGAGCTCTAGTTAATTCAACTAGGCTCTCTAGGATTATGGTGTAAGTCTTTTACAAGTCTTTGATTGCTGTTCTGTACAAAAACAGTGGGTTCAAATAGCATTTTATCCCTTCTAGCTCTTGAAGCTCTGGCTTTTGGCTATGGCTCTTGGCTCTAGCTCTTTGGTTCTTGGTTCTAGCTCTTGGCTCTAACTCTTGACTCTTTGGCTCGGGCTCTAGCTTTCTGGCTCTTCACTCTGGCTTCTTTCTACCTTTTGGCTATTTACAACTCTCTTTGGGTTTTTCACTTGCACTCCAAGTGACTCCCTTGGCTTCTGCGCTGTCCCTTTGGCTTTTGCACTGTCTCTTTGGCTTCAAATTTCTTCTTTGGCTTTTGCTCAGTAGCAAACCCCTCAAGGATCAATAATAGAAATGATTCATAAGCCAACAGCCCTTTGTCTTTGACATTCATGGCTTAAAAGCCAAATCAACGTTGTTGGTTCATCTTCCCTCTCGTGCTCGCTGTCTTCTAGCCACCGTCCCTTCATATTCCTCCTCTGAGCATTAGCAATCATTGCTAAATGCTTCCTGGGATGAATGCCACCTATTCCACAATGGAAAGAGCAATCGGCACTTAAAATCCTTTGAAACGACCATTTTTCGTTAACACAGGAAACACTGCAAAAACACGGAAAAATCCATAGAGCACTGTTCATTTCGAATTTGAAACTTTCATAAATCCACTTTATAACACTATCGGGTCGGCTTGTGGGTTGCTATCACATGTCCCAATGCATTGTTCCAAGGTTTTCGCCTTTGTATTAAAAATACAATAAAACATGGCAAATTCCTGCTTATCATACTTGACATTATGTGCAGCAGTGTTAATAAACCCTTTTAAGTTTGTAATATCTCATCACTAGTCGCAATGGCCCTTTTGCTTCCCCTTTAGTATCGTTGACGCCGATCTGCCAATATCGGCAACCGCAATCACACTATCACAAATATATATATATATAATATATTATATAATAATATATAATATATATATATATAAATAATATATAATATATATATATATAAAATATACATATATAATATATGTGGCCGCTCCAATGTGTTTGTTGATTTCGATACGCCGATTTTAGTGATCACACCTTCGCATCGCCCTCGACCATTGCGCTATGCCTCCGATCCGACCCGTCGATTGCGATTGCTGATCGGATCTGGACCGTTGATCGGCCATATCTGATGGTCCTTGTTAAACCATTGTTCAAGCCTCCGATTAGGCTCATTTCATGGTTTCTTATGTTTTTTAAGGCCTGATAGTGTAATGCGATTGTTGGGTGTGGAGCATGATTATCATCCAATGTTAGAGGTGTTTGTTTCAGCCAGATGTATACCCCAGGAAGATTGTACACCCCTCCATGTGAGGGGGTGTGGGGGGGACTTGTCCCCCCACGGGGGTTTTTTTGGGGGGGGGGGCACCCCCCCTGGCTGGGGGGTCCAGGAGCCAACTGTCCCCCAGCGGGGGTTTCGGGGGAAATGCCCCCGAAGCTAAAAACAAATGTAAAGTTTCCTTGTAAAAGTATAGTATTTTCTAGTCAATCTAGGCCGTTCATTAGGCAGATGATTTGACGGTAGAATTTATGTTTAGTTTAGGGTTTTTTACCCTAGAAGGCAACCCCTCTCTTTTAATGAGGGTATTGTATTGAGGCTGTGGAATATATATGTGTATTCTTAGAGCGAGAAATAGAGAGGTGAGACTGTGAGAGAAAACAGTGGATATTACAGCGAATCTACTGTAGGTTGTGTCTCTTCATTTTGCTGGATAATAGAAATGAAGGACTGGCTGTTTGGGGTGGATGTAGCCCAATTTGGGTGAACCACGTATATTTGTGTCTCTTTAGTTTTATGTGATTGTGTTTTTCTGCATATTATATGTCTTTCATTTCTCTATCATATATAGTATTTTTCTAATAGCGATAATTCAAAGACTTCTCCTCTCTCAGTGGTCTCGCCCTTTAGGGAGATTAGGAAGACTTAGAGGGTTTTTAGACCCATATTTAAGGGATTTTTGCCTCTTTTTCCTTTGAAAAAGGGTAGCTTCATTTTATGATAGCTTTCCCATTTGAAGTCCATTTTTGCCCATTTAAGTTATGTTGGATTTAGAATGGAGGGATCCCTACAATGAGACTTTGTCTGAGAGCAGCCTACGATTTTCATTTTCCTTTGATTTACATAGGATTTGTGCCATTTGGCACCTTTCACCTCTTGCATGAAGTCTTTTAGACTTAGAGGTTTATCTAGGATCCATTTTTGGATCACACCTTCCCACTAAAAGAACTTTTGGTCTCCAAAAGACTGATATACTGATTTGAACAATAAATGAGAGTGACTCACCCTCTTTTTTCAGCCTCCCTACACTTTCCTTTATATAGTACCTTTGAACCAAATTTTTTGACCACTTCCCTTCTCTGGATGGGCTCGTCTTCCTGAGAAGAACTATCTTCCCCCTTGCCTTTCTGTAGAACTTCTACTAAAATGGTCATAGAAGGTAGTTTGAGCTTCTTTGCCTTGATCATTGATCCAAGGTGGCTCAAAAAATGTGAAGTACATCTGCTCCACAAAACTTTCATTTGTACCTGTTTGAAAAGATGCTAACAACAGCTGTTAACAACAAGAGGAATATAGACAACAACTGGATGGACTAAACTCCTTCTTCAACAAAATAAACTGATTTTCACAACTTGTGAACACCTCCATGTCGTATATCTGCATACAAATGATGGACTAGATAACAGGCCCACAAAACATGCCTTTAAACAAATGACCCTTCAAGTCAAGCATGTAGAAAAAGACCATTAGGACTCTTTTTCCAAAAGTTGAAACTTTCATCATTGTCTCCATTTGGAGACCAAGTTAACTTCTTTCAAGTTAACATGGCATCACTTGCAATTCATGCATTTCATCCCTCAACTTTCACTTAAGCACACTATACTTTCAAAGCTGAAATGAAATATAATATAGATGCATCCATAGACATACAATCTTAATTAGATAAGAACTCTAACCATTCCTTACCAATCCCTTTCAAAGGTACTACCCTTTCTTGCACATCAGCAACAACATGTGAATCATTTTGAGACATATCATTAATGGAATCTTCACTTCCATTTATTCCATCTTCTCTTTCCACTTTCTTCAGCTTTGGTGGAAGCATTGTTGGATTCAGTATCCAACACTTTGCAGCAAGATGTCCTTGCTTATGGCAGTAAGTGCATTGCATGTGTATCCTCTTGATAGCATGATTTGCCTTGTCCAATGGACCTTTGGCTTCTTGCTTCTTTTCCTTCTTTTCCTTCTTGTATGCAGCCATTTTCTTCCAACATCTAGAAACATCATTGTTATCCAAACCACAAAAGGAACATGCAACTCTTTTCCCATACATATATGGAAATTCATCATGCTTTGCAAAATCAAAAGGAATGTGTTTAGAACTATATTTATACTTGCCTCTTTCACCTTTATTGCCTTCATGAGGAGGTGAAGCAAATGAAGAAGTGGCTCCCTTAACACCATCAAACTCTTCAAGGTTGTTAGAGTCTCCCCAACTCTCTGGTTCAAGTGTGTGCTTCTAAACACCTGCATCCTACAATTGATGTTTCAAGCTATTGCATTCCTCCTAAACACAATCTTCACACTTCTGAGGTAGAGGAAATGAAATGAAACTCCTTCTTGGGATTGTTTCAATGGATTTCATGGCAGCTTTGGAATTCTCTCCATAAGACTGTCCTCAACCATTATTGGTTCAAAAATACCTTGTGCATGCTTTCCCAAGCCCTTTCCTTCATACCCCATCTTAGACATTAGCTTGGAACCTATGCCTTTAGTATGTTTCTCAAAAGAACCAATACAAGCATTCTCAGAAGAATTTGAAGACAAAATGGAATGGCTTACCTCTTCTTCAAGCTAATACTTGACTAAGGCTTCTTGGGCATCAAAGAGTTGTGTTTCCAACTCATGCATCCTCTTCAGGTTGACATTTGCAATATGAAGTTGCCTCTCCATTTCCTGCAATTTGTCAGCAAGTAATTGCTTCTCTTCCTTCATGGAATTCCGTTGCTTTCTAAGCATGTTGCTTTTCCTTCCATCCTCATACATTTCTCTCACCATATCCATCATGGTCGACAATTCTTGCTTCATGTCTTTATCATGGAATCTTGTGAAGATAGCAGAATTTGAGGACTCACTTGTAGAAGTTGTTATTATGCCAATGAACAAAAAAACTTCAACAAGATAAATAAAGAGGTTATTTAAGCAACCTTTTGCAACAAACCTCTTATGCTCCAATGACTTCTTTGAGGTCCTTTGGGATAGAAGAATGCCTTCAGTGCTTCTCCTTCTTGTCCTTCCTGGACTAAGCTATCAATAGCTTTCCCTTCACCTCTCCAAACTCAAAAAATAGTCAGTCTGCAAAACAAGCATACAATCAGCCTCTTGTTGTTCAAACACCTTTCAGACAAGTAGTCTTTGCTCTGCCAATCAAGCATTCAGATATAATCCTTCTTAAAGGTGTGGTTAACCAAACTTAAGCTCCGATACCACCTGATCTAAAAATGGGGCTCTTAGGCTTCTTGTCTAGCTTACAAGAACCTCTCCCACTTTCAAAGCTTGAATTTTCCCAAATCTTTCTGATTAACCAATGTGGAATTAAGAAATTCTTGAAAATATGGGTGTATTCTTATATTTATTTCAGTTGAATATTTGCCTTAAAATCTACTGTGTATGTTGATATTTAAATGTGCTTAAATTGATATATAAATGCATATAACAGTAAATAAAGCAACAGTAACAACATAAACATAAGATAAAAAATTAATTTGGAGTTCACCCACAACTCTTGGGTTATGTCTCCATGAGCTCTAGTTAATTCAACTAGGCTCTCTAGGATTATGGTGTAAGTATTTTACAAGTCTTTGACTCAACTCTTGTTGCTCTGTACAAAAACAGTGGGTTCAGATACCATTTTATCCCTTTTGGCTCTTGAAGTTCTGGATTTTGGCTCTTGGCTCTTAGCTCTGGCTCTTTGGCTCTTGGTTCTAGCTATTAGCTCTGACTCTTGGCTCTTTGGCTCAGGCTCTAGCTCTCTGGTTCTTCGCTCTGGCTTCTTTATGTCTTCTAGTTGTTTACAGCTCTCTTTGGGTTTTTCACTTGCACTCCAAGTGAATCCCTTAACTTCTGCACTGTCCCTTTGGCTTCAACTTTATTCTTTGACTTCTGCTTAGTACCAAACCCCTCAAGGATCAATAATAGCAACCTTTCACAACCCAACAGCCCTTTGTCTTTGACATTCATGGCTTAAAATCCAAATCGGTGTTGTTGGTTCATCTTCCCTCTCGGGCTCTCTGTCTTCTAGCCGCTGTCCCTTCATCTTCCTCCTCTGAGAATTATCAATTATTGCTAAACTCTTCCTAGGATGAATGCCACCTATTCCACAATGGAAAGAGAAATCAATGCTTAAAACCCTTTGAAACAACCATTTTTCATTTACACAGGAAACACTACAAAAACACGGAATAATCCGTAGAACACTGTTCATTTCAGATTTGAAACTTTCATAAATCTTCTTTATAATGCTATTGGGTCTACCTATGGGTTGCTATCGCATGTCGCAATGCCTTGTTCCAAGTTTTTCCCCTTTGTATTAAAAATACACTAAAACATGACAAATTCCCTCTTATCGAACTTGAAATTATGTGCAATAGTGTTAATAAACCCTTCTGGGTTCGTAATATTGCATCGCTAGTCGTAAAGGCCCTTTGGCTTCCCCTTTGGTATCACTGACGCTGATCCGCCAATATCGGGGATCGCAGTCGCACTATCGCATATATATATATATATATATATATAATATATATATATATATATATATATATATATAATATATATATATATGTATGTATGTATGTATGTATGTATGTATGTATGTATGTATGTATGTATGTATGAATGTATGTATGTATGTATGTATGTATGTATATATATATATATGCGATAGTGCGCTACGATATCGGCGATTGCATATATATGCGATAGTGCATTGTGATATTGGCGATTGCAGTTACACTATCGCATACACACACACACACACACACACACATATGTGTGTGTGTGCGTGTGTGTTCGTGGTTGCTCCATTGTGTTCGCCGATTGCAATCCTCCAATTTTGGCGATTGCTCCATCGCATCACCTCTGTCCATTGCGCTATGCCTTTGATCCGACCTGCCAATCACCACCGATTACGATTGTCGATCGGATCTGGACCGTTGATCGACCAGATCTGATGGTCCTTGTTCAACTGCTGTTCAAGCCTTCAATTAGGCTCATTTCATGGTTTTCTTATGTTTTTTAAGGCCCGATAGTGTAATGTGATAAGTCCAAGACTTCTCCTCTCTCGGTGGTCTTGCCCTTTAGGGAGATTAGGAAGACTTATAGGGTTTTTAGACCCATATTTCAAGGGATTTTTTCCTCTTTTTCCTTCAAAAAAGGGTAGCTTCATTTTATGATAGCTTTCCCATCTAAAGTCCATTTTTTCCCATTTAAGTTGTGTTGGATTCAGAAAGGAGGGATCCCTGCAATGAGACTATGTTTGAGAGCAGCCTGCAATTTTCATTTTCCTCTAATTTACAAAGGATTTGTGCCATTTGGCACCTTTCACCTCTTGCATGAAGTATTTTAGACTTAGAGGTTTATCTAGGATCCATTTTTGAATCAGTATCACTCGATGAAGGGCCTAATTAGGCTTACACTCATTTTGGATGTCACTATACATTGGTATGTTGGCATGGTTTCCAACAAAAGAAAGTTTTGGATAAAACATAATATTGATCCAAATAAAGTATATATAATATAAAAGCTTATTATGTACTATATAATATATAACTTATGTGTGTGTGTGTGTGTGTTTGGGTGTGTGTCCTAGATAATTAGAAGCGAGCTTATGTAAATATTAGACACAAATAGAAGAATGATTAACGTATAATAGGAAATAGTTCACACAAATCAATAATAATTAAGACATAAGTACATATCTTTATATTTTTGAATAAATCATTGTGCAAAAATAATATTTTGCATACATTTGCATCTAAAAAAATTCCATTGTAGAAATTACTGAAACACAAAATAATTTCATGCATCAAAGTGAAATATCAAACTAAATGGCTTATAGGAATTGATGCCAAGATTCTGTTAAATTATTTCTTCAAAAACAATTTGTGTTAAATACCAAAGTTTACACAAGCATCCAATGGGATTGCAATATGATTTGAAGAAGAAAAAAACCCTTCATTTCCATTCTATTTCCTCAACACTTGATAGCTAAACTCTGGTTTTAAAAATACCATTTTGAAGACTTAACAACCAACTAGAATCATCCACCATACTACATTCCAATGTTTAATTTTCCATCATGTAATACTGAATTAACAATTATAAATTAACCATGTTGGAAATTATTGAATTTCTTATATGCATGCATCCTAATTGCAACTATATTATCACTCACACACAAATTTTATAGAGAAATCAATCAAAGGTTGGATCATATCACTTCAATCAACTAGTATGCAGAAATTTTAACAACCTTTCATTATGTTATAACTCCTGTAGGAGAACCGCTAGAAAGAGTAGCAAATGGTTGCTTGGAATATGCATCAAATAAATCAGTAAGTACGCTACATGTACATTCGTTTGCAATACTCCACCAAAACCAAAATAATATCATATCTTGAAAAATATATTACAAGAAGATAGTTTTTCCCTTCAATGAATCAAGAGAGGATTTATAACGGAAATAAATAACTTTCTCCTCCTCTTACTTTCGAATGTTTAATTTTCCATGATGTAATACTTTATTAACAATTATAAAATAAGCTTGTTACAAATTATTGAATTTCTTCTATGCATGCATCTTAATTGCAACTATATTATCACTCACACACAAATTTAATAGAGAAATCAATCAAAGGTTGGATCAGAAATTTTAGCAACCTTTGATTATGTTATAACTCCTTTAGAAGAACCACTGGAAAGAGTAGAAAATGGTTGCTTGGAATATGCATCAAATAAATGAGTAAGTATGCTATCTATACATTCATTTACAATACTCCACCAAAACCAAAATAATATCATATCTTGAAAAATATATTACAAGAAGATAGCTTTTTAGGATTCATAATGGAAATAAATAGCTTTATCCTCCTCTTACATTCATACTTCCAATCCTTCTCTACTTCTCCACATACTTACTAATTTATAAAAATAATTCTAAATCTAAAATGGGATCAAGATCTATAATAAGTGGATAAGACTCATTATTTTAGTAACTATTTTGGAAAAATGAAAATGGCCACTACTTTTTTTTGGCTAGCCTAATCCATAATATTTGATGATAATGTTTCTAGGTCTCACTAATTATTACAAGATTAAAATCATTGCATGAGGAATTCAACTTCCTCAAAAAATAATAATATGTAATAACATTTATAAAAGTTTGTTGATGTTCTTGCATCAAACGAACAAAGGAAAAAGTATTCATGGACTCTTGTCAAGGAGATGTTTAACCATTTATTGTAACTTGTCTTTGGCTGAAATTATTCATGATGAATTAAACTTCCTCTGGCATCCTAACTTTCTCCATTAAAAAAATTAATTCTATTATAGTATGCTCTTGGAAACTTAGCTCTCTCAATCCTTCTGGCTAATTCCCAGAAGAATTTCTTTGGAAGGACCTCAACCTGTACAATTGAAACCATCTTTCGTGCACATGAAAAAAAAATGTCAAAATTAATTTGAAATTTTTTCTTTATGGTTCCCAAGGTACTTGCTCTGTTGATCGCTTCAAATTTCTTGTCCAAAATATTATGCATATTGATTGCCTTCATCTGGAATTTGGAGTTTTTCACACATTAAATTCTCACTGGGTTCCAAGGCAACCTTCACCTTGACATTCTTCTGTTGTTAATTTATTAAAATATCTTCATTTATAGCCATTTTTGCCATGGATACTCTTGGATGATCTCTATTTTCTACCATAAACATTTCATTGATTATCATATTCTCATATTCATTGAACAACTCCATCTTTTATGGAAGCAGATGATTGTTATAGACATATTTGGGCACTGCAACCCCAATCACATATGTCCATAAACCAAGGGCTTCTAAGTCCCTAAAAGTGTTGTTTCATATCCTAAAGGAGCAAGGTCAGTTGATTACATCATCTCCTAGAAGTTCTCCATGAAAAACTGCTCAGAACTGGACCATACAAATTGCTTAATGCTAAGGGTGCGATGCATCTCACCTGCCACATCAAAGAAGTGCGATGCATACTGGAAAGCCCTTCTGTGGGGTGAAATGAGCGAGAGCAGACAAATGGTAGAAGTAGTTGGCTAGGTGGAAACCCAGATAATCTTCTAGAAGCTACCCATTTGACACTTGCCTCTCTGAATTCGCTCAGGGATGAGTAAGAGATCATGAATCTCCAAGTGGAACCAAGAACTATCAGAGAGAGGACACTAATCAAAATCCCAGAAGCTGACTCACCCACTTGCAAACATCTATATATGGATCCCTCATCTTAGAGATCTAGAGGCTGGAATCTTGTATTTTGTAAGGAAGTGTTGTTGGTTCCTTTGTGGAACATCATAGTGTTGGGTGATCTAAGATTTTCATGAGGTGAAGAAGGCTTTCATGTTGGGAGGATGACACTGGGTTAGATCAATGGGTTGTAATCCTCTCTTCTACTCTTTCTATCAATACAACTATTTGATTTTTCCTCCACATTCTTGTATTTTTGAGTTGATATATGCATTTGTGTGGTTAATATATATCTGGTCCTATATTGTTTATGATTGTAGATCTTTGTGTTTTGATGGTATTATGTTGCTTTAACTTTGCAGGTTCTCTTTGAAGCGGGGTAAGCAAGGGAGAAGTGACAAAGATCTGTCAAAGGGGAGAGGAAACAAACAAGGAGCCAAGCGAAAAACTAAGGTTGGTACTCTCTGCTTCTCTCTCATCTACTTCTCATAAAGGAAAATGCAAGTGACTTTTGTTTGTTTGTTTCTAAGATAGCTACCCGTCTTAGTGGGACTAATAGCTCTGAATAGACACTAGATTTTCTGATAAAAAAATGGCGACTCTACTGGGGAGAAAATAGCTTGTTTACTTGTTTATATTTGTTTGCTTTATAAACTACAGATGGAGCCTGAAGTCAAGCTAGCTAGCCTTCGAACTGCTTTTGCTATGCAACTGCAAAGTAGATCAATGCTGCTTCAGTCCATCTCCGGGTTTTGTTTATAAATTGAACAATTGATTTGCAAACATCCTAATTGCCCTGGTGGTGGCTCAAGTAACCTCATTATATTAGCACCTATTATTTTTACTTACTAACTATCATTAGCTCAGCCTAAATCCTTGAACTAAGCTACAAACTGTGAACCAAAAACCAAGTTAAAGTCTCATCCTTGGGCCATCGCACTGTCTCCTTTAGGCAATCTGGATGCATTGCACCTCCCATGTGCAGGAGGTGAGATGCATCCTTGTTTCCCTGTGTTATAGGTGCAATGATCAGATAAGACTGTTTCTGCCTCCAGATTTTGGTTTTTCTTCACTCTCTTCAGCTTTATTCAGGAGTTTTGATGTCTGTGATCAGTGTACCACTATTGAAACTCCCTTCCTTTGCATTATTCAGCCTCCATTGTACAAATAATTGTGAATGTTTTTCATGTATTTTTCGCCATTAACAGTTCTCCTTTACAAAGAAGTAGCTTAATCGAACTGTCGTCTTTTGATTTGGAAGTGTCACAAGTGTCGTTTTCAGTCAAAGAAAAGAATCCTACTCTTTTTGATGGTCTATTACACTGTTACTCTTGTATTTGATTTGAATTAATAGTATTTCAAGTGTCGAAAGCAGTTTTCAATTCAAAATCCCAAAGTGTCGTCCTTGTCTTCCTTTTGTTTTTTGAAAATAAAATTGTTAGTACTGTCGCTTTGAAAAGATAATTTAGATTTGTACTTAGCATTCTTTTTGTCATTCACACATTAAGAAAGCAAAAAACAAATACATGCATGTGCATTTGCATTTAGAATTCTTGTTGATTTTGATTTAGGACAGTGCATCTAGTGTGTGCTCTTTGCTCTATGTTGAAAGAATCTCTCTTCTCTTTCTTTAGTAGCTAGGATTTTCATTGAAAAAAAAAAAAAGAGTAAACGACTGTTTATCATCTTAGATTGCATTTTTAGGAATTGTATATCTACATCACGCGATGAACCTTAAAGGTAGACTTCTTAAGAAAGATCAATTGTAAAATAAATTCAATGAACATAAACACGCTTTGGAACCTAACGCACAACATTTAGAAGTCTAGGCTAGAGACGTATTCTGGTGTCGTAAAGCCTGGTAACTATTGCTTTCATCGTATGTTGGGTGATTCCTCCTCTTTGAGACAACAAGTGCCAGTATGGACTTGTCCTCCCATGTAGCGTCGAGTATATATTGGGAGACCACAATAGGATATATCCTTTATCCTTAGGAAGCCGTATCTACCGCCCTATTGATCGCAATGCACTGAACACAACATTCAGGAAGATTGGATGCCGTACCGTAAAAAGTATTCTGTAGTTTTGTGATTGGTTTGGTAATCCCTCTGTCTAGACTTCTAGAGTAGTCTCTTTCATTCCTTTTCAGACTCCTTAAAGGAAAAGGTCCATCTAAGAACTTGTCACTTTAGACTCATTAAAAATCGAAGGTGACTAGAGTCATCTTTAGCTTTTTCTCGACTCTTAAAAATTGAAAAAGAAAGTTGTGTCAAAACGTCATAAAATTTATTTTAATCGGAATAATGTCACTATTCCCTCATTGATCTTAGGTGGAGAAAATGGAGTCCACTGACCAAGGATTTCCTCTTGGGAGAAATCCTAGTCCTTTCTCCTCTTGGGGAGATGTTGGTGCACCTCATATGGCCACATTGTCCCTTCCAGGACTGACGATTGGCCTGCCAGTCTGGCTCTTCTCGACCTCTGTCATTCAAAGCACCGTGATTCCTGAGCAATCAAATCAACAATCGGATGATACTAAAGTTACCCCCAACCTTCTACTTCGTTTGTTTCTCCCTCTCCTCCTTCCTCTTTGCTTGAAAAAATTGGTAAAACTAAAAACCAAGTAGCTAAGAAGAAGAAGAAAGTGAAGGAGAAGAAGAAGAAGGAGCCAACGGCCAAAAGGGGCAACCATACATCGTCTAGCGAAAATCTGCACACTGCACCGTCCAAACCTAAATCTCCATGTGTCATTTGAAAAGGGGACCATTATCACCGATACTGTCCTTGCATCCCACAGATCTTAAGGGACTGGTCTCCTCGCTTGCATAATCCAGTGTCCTCAACCTCTGACGATCATGTTGAAAGTACACCGTCAACTAGTGAAAATGAAGTCACCGAACAAAAAGGAAGATCGAAAATTCCTTGTAGACTGTGCGAAGGAGATCATGCCATCCACCATTGTCCCTTCCTAGATGAAGATAAAAGAGTCTTGGATAACCATCCTGCTTCACCGCTACGGCTTCCTTCTGGATACAAGAAACTCTTGCCAAGTCCATCACTAGTTGAGAATCCGATCGACACACCTTCGTGGTCGGTTGAAGCATCTATCATTGAAGATAAGACCTTTAAGTTCACATTGGACCAAAGTCAATAGGTCGAGATGGCAGTCGACCCAGTTCTATCTTCAGAAGGTCTACCTTCAGATGATACAGTTACCAAGGAGAATGAGAATGACATCGTTCAAATTCTCTTCATGAGCAGAGACTCTGATGAACATGGGGGCAATCTACCCATTCCTTTACCGTAGGAAGGAAGTTCATCGGAGACTTATCTGGCCGTTTACTCAGTCCCACCTCCAAGCAACCTAGTCATTTCCTTCGATTGGAATCTACTAGGCAGACCTCGTCTACCATCTAATGTACCATTCCGAATCATAGTACAAGCTTATAGAATGGTCATGGTCAGGACTATCATAGATGAAGGGGCTTCTGTGAGTATCCTTTCCTCAATTGCTTGGAAAGTGCTTGGCTCGCCATCGCTTCTGCCTAAGATGTGAAATTTGACAAGCTTCGACAAAGGAAGTAGTCGACCATTAGGGATCCTTCCAAATTTACCTATAAATTTGAGAAGGAAAACTGTCTATCTGAATGTAATGGTAGTCCAAGGACCTTTAGATTACAATCTACTCCTTGGGCGTGACTACATTTATAGCATGGGAGCCATTGTCTCCTTGCTCTTTTGCGTGATGTGTTTTCCACATGAAGGCAGAGTGGTCCAGCTCATATACCAGCTTTCATTCCCCGACTCATACATAGCTAATATTCAAATGCCATCCCTAACTAGTATTTTTATGCAAGGAATGTCTCATCAGTCTCTATTTTGTCCACCTGATGAGCGCGAGTGATTCCGTGATTGTGACTGAAACCCAGGGGGCATGCACCCTGGTCTGCTTTGACAGGAAAACCTCAGTTATAAGGTGAGTGTTCGCTTAGGAATATGACTAGTCTGACATGCCTGTCCGTTTAGGAAAATGGGATTAGACTAGAATAAGATACCTCCATCAGAAGGTAGGCCTTTCCTGATAGAGCAAATGTTTTGTCTGCAAGGTAACCTGGAAACTCTACTTCATTATACCTAGGGGCATGCAACCCCTTTTGCAAGAAAGTGAAAAGTGACCATTTATTCTCTTAGTTTGTAGGTTCTTAACCCTTTAAACTCATAGGATTGGTTGTTCCTAGCTTACATAAAGAAAGGATCCGGAGCAAAATTTCAAATGGTGAAAGCTCCCTAAAAAATGAACCTATTGATGATACATCCTTATTATATGACTGACACGAGCAGTTTTACGCGAAGTTCAAGCTCGTTAAAAATTAAACCTAGCAATGAGCATATGTTCCACTAGAGTTTAAGCTCATTAAAAAATGAACCCACCTCCAGTAAATAACCATTGCAAATGCATTATCATCAGCTTTTGAGCCTTGGTCATGTTCTTACCATGAACTCCACTTTGTTTTAGCCGATCATACACCTCCATTTGATTATTTACCCCCTTTGAGGAATAACTGCGACGAGTGATTCTGTTAGCCATCTTCTTTACATTACCATGATTGTGGAGTTCCAAACCTTACTTGGAACCAGCTGCTACCCGAAAATATCACTCGTTCCTCAAAAAATGAGTCTCCTTTAAGCTCTTTTCAGCTGACTCGTAAAATATGAAAAGATTGCCGAGCAATTGGTCTCTCCATCTCGTTAAAATTATCGGAAGTGCTATCCCTCCTCTAGATTTCAATATTTTTGGACCTAAGCGATCATTACACAAAAAGATCGAGCGCTTGTCTTTTTCGGCTCGTTAAAACTATCGAAAATGCATCCCCTTCGTATTATTTTGTACTTTTTTGGACTTAAGGGATTATATGACGAAAAAGGATTGCTGGAGTTCCTTTCCATCCCTTTTCATACTCTCTAAAATTGAAAAAGGATCGAGTTATCTTTGTCGTTAAACTCGTTAAAACCAATAGAAAAAAACTTGTCCATGCAGACAAGAACAAGTTTCACTGTCACTAGGCTCGTTAAAACATAGCGACAGGTTTTCTTGAAGGGAAAATTATAGAACAAGCATATGTTATTCTCCTCAAGCTTGAAAAAAATAAAGAGGTATTGGTCAGCAATGACTGGGGAAAAATTGGGAAGAAAACTTGAAGAAACTTTTTGGTAGCAAGTCGCTCTTGAGCATGACACTTTCACTCCATCACCATGATTGAGTCGGGTTGGGTTATTCCGTTCACCGGTCATATTACCATTGGTCCACTGTACCATCCATTTTTTGGGGTTAATGCTACCAATCCACTTTAGTGTCACTGATATGTTCAAGAGAAGTCGCTCAGTGAATTCACCAACCTAGATTGTGTCTCATTCGCTGCAATACCTTCATGCTTCATTCTTTCATGACCGCCACCCTGAACCTTGTATCATCAGATCGTTTTCACCTCCACAAAATCATTTTCTCCGTTCCATGTCGTAGATGTGGGATTCATTAATTCCCTCCTACGATGGGTCACTTCTTGTCGACATCAGCTCATTATCCAAGAAGTCGACCTAGGAACAACCCTTTCAGTACTTTGAAGCTTGCATCCCTCAATGGCAAGTTTCTCACTTCCGGCGATAGGTTTACATCAATGGCCTTCGACCGAAAGATTTTGCGTGGTGTTCGATGCCAAGTCCCTTTTTCACACCACGTAAATTGTACTATCATACCTTGAGGGTCATTATCATTATCGATGATTCCTCTTGCACCTATTAATAACTTTCATCATTGGCTAGTAATCAGGCGATGTCTTTCCATGCTCGAGTCCAGAACATCTTTTCACATGGATCGACTTGTACCTTGGACGAAGATTGAATGAGTTTGAAGACCCCGATCTAGTTTCATCCATCTGGGCTGCGATATATTTAGGAAAATAAAGACATCAAATGTACATCATTGCTGCACAGATAATCATCCAAGCCAAAGGATGATGGCTCTACCAGAATCATCAGTCTGCCACATAGATGGTTGTCTGTCCTATGTACATGAGGATGAATTTATAAAGCTCAGCATGGGAATACCTGCCTCAGCTAGATCATGAAAATATTATGAAGATAATGTATTGTATTGTATCTTATTAGACGTCGCCTTCCAGTTCGAAAAAACCTCGGATCCTCATGATAAAACATTTCACCCGACATCAAAAGATTTACGACCTCATGCTTTAGGGGGCAACTGTTATAGAAATATTTTGGAACTACAACCCCAATAAAAATTTTCCATAAACCAAGGGCTTCTAAGTCCCTAAAAGTGTTGTTTCATATCGTAAAGGAGTAAGGTCAGCTGATTACATCATCTCCCAGAAGTTCTCCATGAAAAATTGCTCAGAACTGGTCAAAACTGGA
>APFE031650716.1:4441-24495 GCA_000404065.3 Pinus taeda | reverse complement strand
TCACAACCAAACACTCTGAGTTTAGAATAGTCACAAGGGTGTCCTTTCCATACCTCTTGTGGAATCTTGTAGTCTATCACCGTCGATGGAGATCGGTTTATCACATAACAAGCTGTTGCCACCGCTTCCGTCCACAACTCCTTTTGCAACCCGGCGTTACTCAGCATACTCCTTGCTCTCTCGAGAAGATTCCTGTTCATGCGTTCAACAACTCCATTTTCCTGAGGAATATAAACCGTGGTCTTATGCCTCTCGATCCCTGCATCCTTGCAATAGCTGTCAAACTCCTTGGAAGTAAAATCACCACCATTGTCAGTTCTTAAACACTTTATTGTTCTACCAGTGTTGTTTTCTACTAATGCTCTAAACTGCTTGAAAACTGAAAACACATCAGACTTTCTTTTCAACATGTAGACCCAAACCTTCCTAGAAAAGTCATCAATGAATGATACAAAATAAGACAAACCACCATATGAGGTTGTAGGGGCTGGTCCCCAAACATCTGAATGGATATAATCAAGTATGTCTTTACTAGTATGTTTTCCTGTTTTAAACTTTTGTTTACTTTGTTTACCAAACAGACAATGCTTACAAAAATCTAATTTTCTAGACTTCAAATTTTGAAGTAACTTGCGATCAGCCAAAATTTTCAACCCTCTCTCACCCATATGTCCCAATCTTTGATGCCATAAGTGAATGGAATTACTGTCATGTTTAGACATAGTAGATGCAAAAGCTGACCCTGTACCTCCTTCTAACTGAAATATATTTCCTACTTTCTTAGCTTTCATAACTAGTAAAATGCCTCTGTAAATTTTCATTACTCCACCTTGAATTACAGTTTTATACCCATTTGAATCAAGTGCTCTTAATGAAATCAAGTTTTTCCTTAAATCTGGTACATGCCTCACATCAGTTAATATTCTAGTTGTCCGATCAAACATTTGTAGTTGTGTGCTCCCAATCCCAACAATATTACATGTTACATCATTACCCATGTACACAACTCCATCATTAATTGATTTATATTCCTTAAACCATTCTTTATGGATACACATGTGGTTTGATGCCTCAGAATCTAACAACCAATGTTGACCATGATTTGACACATTAACTGATAATACTTCATCACTCATACCTGAACCAGATGTCGAACCTGTATCTGTCGTATTCGCCTCTTTCTTCTCTGTCGAAGACTCTGCTTTTGAAGTTTGTTGCTGACGCTTCCAGCAGTCCTTCTTTAAATGCCCTGATTTGCCACAAAACCAACACTTTAGCTTACCCTTCTTCCCTTTCGACTTTGAACGTGAGTCGCTCGGCTTCCTGGGGCGTCTTTCTTTCGAACGACCTCTAACCATCATAGCTTCTGATGTAGAGGTTTCGGAATGCGACTTCCTCCTTGTTTCTTCCGATAATAAGGATGCAACTACATCATCAAACTCAATAGTTTCTGATGAACTAAGACTTATAGAAGTAACAAAATGATCCCATGATTCAGGCAACGAGCACAATAAAGTAATAGCTTTATCCTCGGATGGAATTTTTACTTCTATACTTTGTAATTGCACAAGAAGAGTATTAAAAGCATTTAAATGATCAGCAATCGATGTACCTTCCTTCATTCGCAAACCGTACAACTGTCACTTCAGGAGAATCCTATTGGTTAAGGATTTGGTCATGTACAGTTTCTCCAGTTTCATCCACAAACCAGCAGTTGTTGTCTCCGACACAATATTAAATAGGACATCATCAGCTAGACACAGTCGAATAGCACTTATTGCTCTTTCATCCATCTCAGCCCACTCGCTATCTGTGATGTTGTAAGGCTGTTTGGACTTGCCCAACAATGCCTTTGCCACGCCATGTTGGACAAGAAAGTCATGCATCTTCACCTTCCAGATCTCAAAATTATTCTTGCTATTGAATTTCTCAATTTCAAACCGGGCACTTTGAGTTTTCACCATTTCTATCAACAAAAAAACACAATAATCTCCAATATCCAACCAGCAATAAAAGAAATTTGCCTATGCCTTTGAAAATTTCTGCCTATGTCTTTGTTTTTGAACAAAAAAAAAAATTAATTTTGTTTTTGTTTTGCTGTGAAAATTTACAGTAACAGGAAACTCCTTAGGCCTTGTATGCTTTAAAAAAAAAAAAAAATCTTTCGTCCAAACCATCCAAACCATAGTCCCTGCTATTTACACAAGTCGTTATGATTAGGGGTCATGGTTGTTGGGCTTGCGAAAAGACTCAACCATGCGCAACACGTTGTAAACTTTTAAAATAATAATTAAAACTTTCAAGATGGAGTAAGCTCAAAGGTGACCCGTGGTATTAAATTCCACGTGAATTAGCCATGTTGAATCATAATGGAAAACATGCAAATCTCTTAAACCAATTTTGTTGCTGAGAGATCAATTTATAAACAATCCCTTTCGGCTCTGTTCTCGGCCTTAAAGACTACCCTTCCAACAAGCAGAATTATACCAATCTCTATAGAATTGAAGCTGCGTTTCATGTGCCTCTCTGAGATTCGGTTTTGAGCAAAAACAAAAACCATCTAAATATTTTGGGCTTGGGGAATTGCAATCAACCAGTCAAAAAATGATAGTGCTGGCAACCAATCAACAACGATAGCAACGACCAAACAATTCATCTCAACGCTCAACAATTCATCATGGTTAGGATTTTCAAGGGATTGGCTCACACACACAATTCCTTTAACAACCAGAGGCTTGGCAACTAAACATGGGCCGACAGCTATATTTAAAAACAGGCTCCACGCAGTAATTAAAACAGCGCACCAGCGATTGAAAACTTCAGGCTCCATGCATTTCTTAACATACCAGGTATATCAGCGGCTGTATAATGCACCAGGTATCCACTCTCCGTTCAGGCTCCATGACAGCTCCACGCACACTCTACGCACTAGGTATTATTGTTGTTCTCCACACACCAACAGCTCCACGCACCAATAGCTCCAGCAACCAGAGAAAAGTTTTCCACGCACCAGGTATTCCCGCGCTCAGCGCAGCAATCAGGTAATCTAGCGCTCCAGCAACACCTGCGCTCTACCTCCAAACTGTGCAGCTCCTCCAGGCATCACCTCCAACATGCTCTGATACCATTTGTTGTTTCAGGTGCACAGCAGATTAAATAAACACACAACAATTTTTCAAGCACATAAACACAAGAGTTTAACGTAGTTCACCCAACCAATCTGGGCTACGTCCACCAAACATAGGCATTAGGAATTTATTAATCAAATTGGAGATTACATCAAGAAATCCTCACAAGGACAAGAAGGGAAAGCAGCCTGTCATATTGGTGTGCACCTTGCCAAGGCGAAACCCACCAAAGCCCACTGCACAGAAGAAAGGAAATGCTATAAACCCAGAAGCCGAGGAGGAAGTGTTATAGACATATTTGGGCACTGTAACCCCAATAATACATGTCCATAAACCAAGGGCTTCTAAGTCCCTAAAAGTGTTTCTTCACACCCTAAAGGAACAAAGGTCAACTGATTACATCATCTCCCAGAATTTCTCCATAGAAAACTGCTCAGAACTGGTCAAAACTAGACCATACAGACTGCCCAGTGCAGAGGGTGTGATGCATCTCACCTGCTCAGTGCAAAAAGTGTGATGCATACTAGAAAGCCCTTCTGTAGGGTGCAATGGGTGAGAGTAGACAAATGGTAGAGATATTTTGCAAGGTGGATGATCATGGAATCTTCCAGAAACTTCTCTTGTGACACTTGCCTCTCTTAATTCACCCAAGGATGAGTAAGAGATCATCAATCTCCAAGTGGAATCAAGAACTATCAAAGAGAGGACACTAATAAAAAAAATAGCAGCTGACTCACCCCCTAAAAACATATATATATGGATCCCTCATCATAGAGATATAGAGGCTGGAATCTTGTATCTTGTAAGGAAGTGTTGTTGGTTTCTTGGTGCAATATCATAGTGTTGGGTGATCTAAGCTTTTCATGAGGTGAAGAAGGCTTTCATGCTAGGAGGATGACGTTGGGTCAGAACAATGGTTTATAATCCTCTTTGCTATTCTTGATATTAATAAAGCTATTCAAGTTTTCCTCCACATTCTTGTATGTTTGATGATATATTCATTTGTGTGGTCAATATATATCTGGTCATATATTGTTTATGATTGTAGATATTTGTTCTTCGATAGTATTATGCTGCTTTGAGTCCACAGGTGTTCTTTGAAGATGGGTAAGCGAAGAAGGAGCGGAAAAGATTTGTCAGAAGGGAGAGGAACCAAGCAAGGAACCAAGTGCAAGACTAAGGTTGGTGTCTTTTGTTCCCCTCTTATCTACTTCTCATAAAGGAAAGTGAAATTAGTTTTGGTTTGCTTGTTTCTAAGATAGCTACCCATCTTAGTGGGACTAGCAGCTCTGAGCGGACACTAGATTTCCCGATAACAAAATAGCAACTCCGTTGGGGAGCGAATAGCTTGTTTGCTTGTCTATATTTGTTTGTTTTATAAACTTACAGACGGAGCCTAAAGTCAAGCCAACTAGCCTTCGAACTGCATTTGCTATACAAGTGCAAAGTAGATCAATGTTGCTTCAGTCTATCTCCAAGTTTTGTATATAAATTGAACAATCAATTTGTAAACATTCTAATTTCCCTGGTGGTGGCTCTAGTAACCTCATTAGATTGACCCCTGTGATTTATATTTACTGAACATCACTTGCTTGGCCTAAATCCCTGAACTGATCTGCAAACTGTGATCAAGAATCCAGTTAAAGTCTCATCCTGGTACCATTGCACCCTATCTTCAAGAAAATCTGGATGCATCGCACCTCTCGTGTGCAGTAGGTGGGATGCATCCCTATTTCCCTGTGTAAGAGGTGCGATGATCAGATAAGGCTAATTTTGCCTTCAGACTTTGGTTTTTCTTCACTATCTTGAGCTTTATTTAGGAGTTTTCTTTTCTATGATCACTATACCACTATGGAAACCCCCTTCCTTTCCATCATTCCACCTCCATTGTGCAAAGAACTGTGAACGTTTTTGTGTATTGTGTGCCATTTTCAGTTCTCTTTTACAAAGAAGTAGCATAATCGAACTATCGTTTCTTGATTTGGAAGTGTCGCAAGTGTCGTTTTCAGTCGTAGAAAAGAATCCTATTATTCTTGATGGTCGAGATTGTAATGTTACTCTTGTATTTGATTTGAATTAGTAGTTTTTCAAGTGTCGAAAACAATTTTCAATTCAAAATCGGGAAATGTCGTCATTATCTTCGTTTCGTTTTGAAGAGAAATTTGTTAGTATTGTCGCTTTGAAAAGATAATTCAGATTTGTACTCAACATTCTTTTTGTCATTCACACATTAAGAAAGTAGAAAACAAATACATGCATGTGCATTTGCATTTAGACTGTTTGTTGGTTTGAGTTAGGGCAGTGCATCTAGTGTGTGCTATGTGCTCTATGTTGAAAGAATCTCATTTCTCTTTCCTTAATAGCTAGGATTTTCATTGCAAAAAGAAGATTAAATGATTTTTTTATAATCTTAGATTGCATTTTAGGAATTATATATCTACATCACGTGGTAAACCTAAAAGGAAACTTTCTTAAACAAGATCAACTGTAAAATAAATTCAATGAACATAAAAACACTTTGGAACCTAACACACAACATTTAGAAGTCTATGCTAGAGACGTATTCCGGTGTCGCAAAGCCTGGTAACTATCGCTTTCATTGTTGGTTGGGTGATTCCACTTCTTTGAGACGACAAGTGCCAGTACGGACTTGTGCTCCCACGTATCGTTGAGTATATATTTGGAGACCACAATAGGCTATATCCTTTATCCATAGGAAGCCATGTCTGTCGCCCTATCGATCGTAATGCACTGAACACAACATTCGGGAATATTGACTGCCATACCGTAAAAAGTATTCTACAGTTTTGCGATTGGTTTGGTAATCCCTCTATCTAGATTTCTAGAGTAGTCTCCTTTGTTCCTTTTCAAACTCCTTAAAGGAAAAGGTCCATCTGAGCACTTGTCACTTCAGGCTCATTAAAAATCGAAGGCGACTAGAGTCATCTTTTGTTTTTTCTCAACTCTTAAAAATTGAAAAAACAAGTTGTATCAAAGCATCTAAAATTCATTTAATTCGGAATCATTTTCCCCTTTTATTTTGAGTTGATTGAGTAATCTGCAATTGTGGAAGAAATTCAATCAAAACCCCATTGTTCGCAAAGGCTTACGAGTCAACCATCGTTGACTCCGAAAACAAAACTATTCTGGACGATGAGAACTTGTTTGACCGAATCAAAGTCCCCTAGTTTGGTTGGAGCAAGTACTCTAACATCCTCGGAGACTCCAATTATTCCAAACATTTCTGGTATCCCTGCCTCTACAGAAGAAATTCCACAGCCACAAAGGGACATTACAACTGATCCTGGTGTGATGGTAAACATTTCTATTCCTGAATTGGCTCCCTCTACAGCTAATTCGGAAGGTGTTACTCCCCAAACATCAGTCGCTATAGAACCTATACCTTCTTCGGCACCATAAATATTTTACGGACTTGATGGTCTACCTCTTCCACCTGGATTGATTGCCCTAGAAGAGATTGTGGAGGATCCTCCATCTAACGCTCCATCGCAATTTGGAGTTGGGATCACCCTATATCCTTCTTCATCAGAAGTTAGTCTCCCACCATCGGAAGTTCCTGAAGAATCGTTGAGGAATCTTTTGGATAGACTAAATATGTCTAAACAATCGTCGACATCTAGGACTGTGTCATCCAACACAACAACGGCAGAACTTCCTGCTGCTACTCCGACAATGTTTGTCGGCATACCATCTGTCCCAACTAGCTCTCAATTGCTGGATGGAGTCCATCCAGGGGTTGTTTCAATAGTATGGAATGTTCTCGTTTGTTTGTCCGGAATAATATCTGGAATCTCTTATGTTGAGTCTCAACAAATTGATCCTTCATAGTGTCAATTTGGGCAATCTGGTCCCCAAAGGCAAAACATTCCTTTGAGCACTGGGTTACCACCGTATGGAGGGTAGTATATCCTTTTATTGTCTCCTCCATGAGAACAACCATACGAGAGTCCACAACAGAATTTAGGGTACGCTGGAATTACATGTAGTGGTTGGGTGCCAATACTGCCTCAACAACCAAGAATTGTATACTCGATGCAACAAATTTTACCTGTGTCAAATATCCCCACTACACTGGCTATTGTGACGATGTTGCAAGTACAAGCATTGCCTATTGTATGCCAACCTCATGTTTCTTAGGTCGTAATACAACCACCTCTTGTCCCTGTGATGCAACCACAATCACGGACTAGTGGAATGACCCAGGTTCAAACGAGGACCATTACCCCTCATCTTGGTCAAACAGTCAGTACTGGACAATAGCTCATGGCTTCACAACCATGGATGGTACAATACCAACAACTGTAATTCCAACAATCTTACCAAGGATCTGAGCAATGAGTCTTTGCTAGTAATGGGCAGCCATACATTCAAAATGGTCAACATCAATCATATCATAATGGTCATGCCCATCAACCTTACCAAAGTTACCAGCATCAAATGTATTATGATGGAATGCAAAGACCAATTGCTCAGGTGATCCCATCTTATCCTGGGTATGCTTCACCGAACCTTAATCAACAGTTACATTTCGTGGAAACTTTAGAGTTACCAGATCTAAATCAACTAACGAACGATCCAATTGCTTATGCCCCTTGGTGGCCAGCAATTCCACATAAACTTCTGGTAGATATTCCTAAATTTAATGGAAATCCGGGTGAAGACCCGTTGAATCATGTGATGACCTTTCATCTGTGGTGTTCATCCAACACTCTCAACGATGATTCAATTAGGCTTCACCTTTTTCAGCGAATGTTAACTGGTCCGGCAGCTAAATGGTATATCAAATTGCCTAGAGCTTCATTTTATAACTTCAGTGCCCTAGCCACAACCTTTCTAACCCATTTTCAGTTACCCATAAGGTATGAAACGGGAACAGAGCTTCTTACCAACTTCAAACAAATGACGGCCACTCACATATCCGATCATATTCATGAGTGGCAACGTTGTCATAGAATGGTAAAAACATATGTTCCTGATTAGCTATTGGCTAAATGGTTTATTAAGTCATTGTTACCTTCTATTACAAGAGATGTGGAAAAGGGAGGAGTCATCACTGAAGAGTAAGTTATTGCTCATGCACAATATCTAGACTTGATCTATACTCAGCCTGGCATGCTCTACGATAAAATCCATGATGTTCCTAGACTGGAATTTTCAATTCCTCCCCCTCCTAAATCAAAAAACGACTCTCATGCCGACGATGGCGTGATAGGTATGACTAGCACGAAAAATGTAAAGGTTGCATCAAAGAAGGCCCATACAGTTTCAAGTAAAAATTCAAATGAAGAACTTCTCACCTCGGAAGTAAATGTCGTGCCAACTGACAAAGACAAAGAAACCAAGCAACTAGGAGGCAAGAAGAAAAAGAAAGGGAAGAAGAAGAAACAGGAGGAGTCGTCTCCTGAAAAATCTTCTACAAACCCTTTTGGAGATAGGAAACCATGTCATCCATGCTTTATATGTGATGAGGATCATTGGACGAGATATTGTCCATATAAAGTTGAGCTTAGAAAATTCTTCAAGAGTTCAAAAACCTTGGCAGTATTGACTGATCTGTTTCCGAATCCAGGAACAAATTTGGTTGCTAGTGAAAATGCTTCCCCGTCCCAAGTGCTAATGTTGTCTGTTTCAAAGCAGCTAAATGATGCTTTGATATCGACAAGGAATAAATATTATGGGAACCCACAGATGTCAAACAACAAGGATAATGATCAACCTAGTAGTTCGATAACAACTTCAACCGAAGTTGTTCCACCCATCACTCCTGAGCTAACAATAAAACCGCCAAAGGGAGTAGTACACAAATCGATATTTAATCCTCCTGCCAGAGTAGCACAACATTATAATATAGTGGAGAATCTGGCCCAATTTCCATCCACTATGTCGACACTTGAGTATTGCAAAATTGCCCCTCCCAAAAGCAGGCTTTATTATCAGCAATAGGTGGGATTGACCCAACGGATTCTAATCTTGCGTCCTTTAATCACAAAGGATATGACCCTCAGTTACCAGCTCAACTAGCTTTCCTTATTCAAGTGAAAGCCCTCAACAAAACTGTTCATCGAACAATTATTGATGAGGGGGCATCTACATGTATTATGTCGATGAGTTGCTGGAAAACTTTAGGATCTCCACCCTTGTCGAGATCCGTCGACGACATTAAAAGAAATTGATGGATGAACATACACCTCATATGGGATATTGAGTAACTTGCAAGTCGAACTGGGGGGCAAAACAATAGAAATTGATGTTGAAGTGATCGACAGAAACCTCGATTACAACATCCTACCGGGAAGGCCCTGGATATATGCTATGGCTGCCATTGTGTTGACATACTTCAGGAAGGTTGCATTTCCCTTCCAAGGAGGAATTACAGTTGTCGACCAACAAACTTTTCTCCCAACAGTTCAAAAGTTACGGGAAGCCTTCTGATGATCCATGGAAGCCCTCATTTGCTTCAAAATATCGGAGTAGGCCTACTAAAAGACCCCACATTAATGGGGACTTTTGCCCTACCACCTCCAAAAAATTTGGCGGAAGTGGCAATGGTGGGAACCTACAATATGATATCTTCTATTCAAAAGATATCTGAAAACGATATTAACTTGGATCATCTCCAGGTATTGCCTCCAAGCCCAATAGAAATATTGTAGCAATCAGTGTTTTCGACATGGGAGGCAAACCCGAATGAACGCTCATCAAGCGTCTGGATAGATAGGTCTAAGGAATATGGCACCCCTTCAGATCCTTGGTCGCAAGTACATTTTACAAACGAAGGAATTGTTCAATCAATGGTGATTGACGGGGCACCATGGGAAGATTACCACCATCGTTCCCATCTTTCGAGTTGTAAGGAAGATAGTTCAAGTGACCTTGATCATCCCTCAGTTTTTGAATTTTTGTCAAATACTGTAAATACGATGGATTCTGAGCGAAAACTATCCAATATTGAAGAGAATATCGCCATAAATATCTCAACCAAAACAGATGTTGTAGAGAATATTCATGTCAGCAAATCTTGTTCTCCTTCAGAACTGGAATTATATTACACTCTTTTTCGCGAGTTTAGAGATGTCTTTGCTTGGTCATATGATGAAATTCTAGGCATTGACTCAAGCATAGTTGAACATGAAATTAAGATGTATCCAAATGTCAAAGCGGTACAACAACGGCTCCGATAGGTGCACCCCAAGAAAGCCGCTGCCATCAAGGCGGAAGTTGAAAAACTCCTCCATGCTGGTTTTATTTACCCGATTCCTGTAACCAATTGGGTGTTGAATATTGTTCCTGTAATGAAAAACAAGGAACGATTAGAGTGTGCGTAGATTATAGGGATGTAAATCAAGCTTGTCCGAAAGACAACTACCCTACACCCTTCATTGACTAGATAATTGATGAATGCGCTGGATGTGAAATCTTTTCATTTATGGATGGATTTTATGGGTCTAATAAAATAAATATCTTCCCATAGGACTAGTCAAAGACTGCATTTATTTGTCTGTGGGGCACATTTGCATATCGCAAGCTACCCTTTGGTTTAAAGAACGCAAGGGCAACATTTCAAAGGGCAATTAATTATGCCTTCCACAACATCAAGAACATCATTCAACCATATCTCGACGATATTCCAGCTCATTCGCAAAAGCAGACGAATCATCCACAACATTTGAGAGAGATATTTCCACATTGCCGACACTACAAGATACGACTCAATCCGCACAAATGTGTGTTTTGTGTTAGTTTTGGTTGTTTACTTAGCTTTGTGGTCTCAAAGGACGGGATTTGTCTCGACCCATGTAAGGTTCAAGCAATCATTAATTTGCCTCCACCTTCAAATTTTCTTCAGATTCAGAAACTCTAAGGGAAAGAAAACTTTTTGAGGAGGTTCGTTCCAAATTACAGCAAACTTGCTAAAGGTTATACTCATCTATTGAAAAAAGAAGTACCCTTTATCTAGGATCAGGTTGCACAAGCTTCCTTTGATGCTTTAAAGCAATCCCTAATAAAAGCATCATTAATGTATGCTCCTGATTATCAAAAAGACTTTAACCTGTATCTGGCTGCAGAGGATACGACCATAGCAATGGTTTTAGTTCAAGAAGACGATGGAATTGAACATCCAATATATTATTTAAGCCAAAACTTAAATGATACAGAAATTAAATACTCCTACGTTGAAAATCTATCTCTCACAATTGTTCAAGCGATACAGAGATTTCGATACTACGTCGTCTTTAGAAAAACTACCATTTTGTCAGATTGCAACCCCATGAATTATATATTTTCGTGATAGTTGTTGGGGGGAAAATATTCAAAATGGATAACGATTTTACAAGAGTTCAATCTAGATTTCAAAAAATCCAAATTGAAGAAAGCCCTGGTTTTCGCAGAGTTACTATGTGATCTCCCATCATCGTCCAATGATGCAACATCCGAAGAAGCAATCGTGTACGAATCTTTGTTTCTGATATATTCAAGCAATCCATGGTATGGAGATATAATAATCTATCTCCAAACCCAAACATATAGGTCTAATACCTCACGCGCGGAACAATGATGGATTCGATACCAAGTAAAAGACTACGTGATCGTCGGTGGTACGCTTTACCGTCATGGTATCGATATAGTTCTGCGCAGGTGCTTCATCCATGAGGAGGCTAAAAAAGTCCTGAATGATTGTCATTCAGGCACATGTGGTGGGCATCAATCTGGTTATGCTACAACTCAAAATATTTTATGAGTAGGATACTTCTGGCCAACAATGTTCAAAGATTACATAACCACAATCAGAAGTTACCATGCCTGTCAAATATTCGATCACAAAAACAGAATATCTGTTGGGCCATTTGCCAAATGGGGCATAGATTTCATGACATGTAACCCCACCTCGGCCTGGGGGCATGGGTATATCATAGTCGCAGTAGACTATTTTACCAAATTGGCTGAGGCGATGCCTACATTAAACAACAGTGGTGAAATGACTGCCCTCTTCTTTTTCAATCATGTAGTCTCTAGATTCGGCGTTCCACAGGCCATAGTCACAGATCATGGATCACATTTTCACAATCGCATGATGGTTGAATTGGCTGCCAAATTAGGACTGTCCCACGACAACTCTACTCCATATTATCTGCAAGCTAATAGACAAGTTGAGGCAATCAACAAGGTCCTAAAGCACATGCTACAAAGGATGATCGGAGTTCATAAACGGAGTTTGCACCTGATCCTGTACTCGTCCTTTTGGGCATACTGAACATCGGTGAGGAATGTGACTGGGTTTACACCTTTTCAACTGGTGTATGGCCTGGAAGCGATCTTGCCGGTTCAGTGTGAAATCTCGTCCCTCAAGCTTGCGGTCAACCTTCTCCCCAGAAATTCAGAGGAGGAGGCTCATTTCTTGGAATTAATCCAATTTGATGAAACCCGTTGTGATGCCTCTTTGGCTAAGCAAGACCATAAGAAGTGATTCAAAGCACAGTTCAACAAAAATGTCAAACCTCATGTCTTCCCAAAAGGTGACCTGGTCTTACTTTACGACCAGGAGTCCGATAAGTTGGGAGCGGGTAAGTTCAAGTCTTTATGGATGGGTCCCTATATTGTTAAGCATGTATTAGCAAAAGGAGCCTACGAGTTGGTGAATTATGATGGGATTCCACTGGTGCAACCCCGCAATGGGTTGTACCTCAAGCGTTACTATTCTTAACACAGCGTAGTAACCCCTATGCTTTTGTTACATTTTTGTTTTCGCTAAGGGTAATTGTTTTGGTTAGGTAATCCACTTTTTGCATTTGTTGTAGATGTTGAACATATTGGAACCATTTGTTGGATATGCCAACGCAACGATTCATAGTTCGTGGAACCTATCTTCTGCAGCCTGGGCCATCTTCGATCCCAACGGCAAGTTAGTGAGTTTCAGAGGGGTATGTATTGGTCGGTCAACGAACAATATCGCTGAATACAGTGCATTGATAGGACTCCTCTCTGATGCCATCGCGCATGGCATAAGACGACTTGTCTTCAGGCTAGACTCACAACTTTTCATTCTACAACTCACTGGTATCTACTCTATATGGAATCTAGCTATCTACCGCATGTTCCTAAGGGTCAAGATTTTGGAAAGACAGTTCGATTCTATTCAATATCAAAATATTTCCAGAAATTTAAACACATTAACAGACTCATTGGAAAATTATGTGTTAGATAGACATTTACGACATCTATAAAAAGAATCATTGCATCAATATTTGCATCGAGATCATGTAACTTAACCAAAATAAAGCTCCGAAAATCAAAAATATATATAATTGTTTATGGTTTACACATAATGTTTTGTAACCAAGAAAAAATTGGCCAAATGACCCAAAACTCAAAATCCTAGGGAGCACCCTAGTCTAATGATGTTGGTGATAACAAGTCACCGCCTGTGCAATCATGCATAAAAGCCTAGTCCATCAACTCGGCACACCAGCAATATGTCGTTGCAGCCTCAGAGGCAGCTCATCAGTCCTCACGTCCGGAATACCAAGAGTGAGACCCTCAACTTGATCCTGCAATGCTAAAAGAGTCTCGACCACATCAAGGTCGCGAAGGATGGCCCTCCCCATAGCCTCTCCTACTGGAGTAGCAATTGGTTCTCTCAGGCGTACTACTGGTCGAACTGGTCCAATGTATGCATTAGCACATGAGTTTTGATTAGTCTTGATCAAAGAAAGCATAAGAACATTCTAAAAACAATAAATAGAGATATGGTCAGAGAATTTACCTATAGCACCCCACTGCTCACCAGCCGGCGGCACCAAATCCGGGTCACCTCGGAAATCCATACCAGCATATGAACACTTGGCATAAACCATCTCCTGGCAGTTGAACCACTAGAAGAAGGTGTAAAAGAAAGAAATCTAGGATTGACCAGCATTTCGGGCCATGAGGTCAACCCATCTTGGCATCTGTGGCTCAGTCGGTGGAGGTAAACCAAGTGAAATGTACTGCGGTTGCATAAGTGGGATCTTTTCCAAGGAAAAAGCGATCAAAATAGAACCATAGCCAAAATTCTTGGATCTTTCATTTTTCACCTTGGTCAGTGGTTCTTTCATCACAGAGAGTACTGCATCACACCAGTTGAACACCTTCGGTTCGAGGCATTCCAAGGCGTACTGCATATAAGACCTCTTAGCCACGTGAAGAGCCGGACTACCAGCTAGTCTAGCAAAAGTGAACAGAACGGTGTTCAAGGACTGGTCAGTGACATCTCAGATGTTGATCTGGTCATCCCTACTCGGCTGATATCCCTCTCTGTAGTATCAGAAAATGTAATCTCTCACGGATTCGCCCCCATGGGCAAAACCTAATAATGAGAGAGGGGCACCACGCCTCGATAAACCAGTTAAAAAGTAGATGTCCACGATAGTCAAGGGGATGGATTTGCCTCTGATCTAGAACACCTGGTTGGTAGGATGCCATGCATCGAGGAAATATTACAACAAGTTGATTTGTTGCCTCATGCTAGAGATGCAGAAAAACTTGCGCAGGCCACAGTTCCGTAGTGCAGTTACCGTACCTGGATCATGTAAAGCAACCATGTCTTCCTCTTCATGCTTGTGTTCTCACCATGTAACAACCATTTTTCTCTAATGAATATATGAAAAACAAACAAGAGAAGAGTCAGGATCCTGATTTGGCAAAAAACAGGCAAACATTCCATGAGAAAATAGTGCAAAAGTTTCCCTCCTTGTGCCCATCGCACCCTAGCAGTGTACTGGGTGAGATGCATATTGACTGGCCAATGGCCAGGCTAGTATGCATCCCACCTTTCGATATAGGAAGGGTGCAATGGAGCCAGGGTGAATTTTTCTAACCCCAGGGGCTCAGAAAAACAAGGAAACATGCTCAGAATTCAAAGAGGAAGGAATGCAATTGAAGAGCTAAGGTTTAGCTCTTACCTACTCCAGACGGCACCGAGAATCGTCCACAAAATCTCCTAGAATTAGCTAGTGAAAATCAAGGGGGAAAAGCACCTCCAGAGCTCCAACAAACCAAGTTCCAATTAAATGGTAAAATAAGAGGTAAAGGTCACTTTTAAATTACTATTCACGTAATTCGAGTAAAGTATTAGTGTTTTAACTCATTTTTCAAGCATGTGTTTTCATTTCTAATTGGTTTGATGAAGAAATTGAGTAGATAGTACGACCATTGAAAGAACAAAGTACTAACGACGAATCAAATAATCAATGACCATTAGCACGAGTAGTTTTTATGTGAAGTTCAAGCTCGTTAAAAATTAAACCTAAACAATGAGGAAATGTTTCCCCTAGAGTTTAATCTCATTAAAAAATGAACCACTCTCCAGTAAATAACCATTGTGAATACATTATCATCAGATTTTGAGCCTTGTTCGTGTTCTCATCGTCACTTCCACTCTGTTTTAGCCAATCATATACCCCCATTTGATTGTTTACTCTTTTTGAGGAACACCTGTGATGAGTGATTTTGTTAGCCATCCTTGTGACACTTCCGTGATTGGAAAATTTCAAACCTTACCTAGAATCAGCTGCTACCCGAAATTATCACTCGTTCCTCAAAAAACGAGTCTCCTTTAAGCTCTTTTCATCTGACCTGTAAAATATGAAAATATTTCCGAGCGATTGGCCTCTCCAGCTCATTAAAGCTACCATAAGTGCTATCCCTCCTATAGATTTTAATATTTTTGGAGCTGAGAGATTATTACACAGAAAGATCGAGTGCTTGTCTTGTTCGGCTCGTTAAAACTATCAAAAATTCATCCCTTTCGTATTATTTTATGTTGTTTCAGACTTAAGGGATTATATGACGAAAAAGGATTATTGAAGTTTCCTTTCGGTCCCTTTTTAGACTCTCTAAAATTGAAAAAGGACCGAGTTATCATTGTTGTTAAACTCGTTAAAAGCAATAGCGACAAACTTGTCCATATAGACGAGAATGAGTTTCACTGTCGCTAGGCTCATTAAAACATAGTGATGGGCTCACCCGAAGGGCGAATTATAGAACAAGCATATGTTATCCTCCTCAAGCTTGATAAAAATAAAGAGGTACTGGTCAGCAATGACTACGGAAATTTGGGAAGAAAACTTGAAGCAACTTTATTGGTAGCAAGTCGCTCTTGAACATGACACTTTCACTCCACGTCCGAGTCGGGTTGGGTTATTCCATTCACCGGTCATATCACCATTGGTCCATCATACCATCCATCTTTGGGGTTAATGCTACCAATCCATTTCGGTGTCGCTGGTATGTTCAAGAGAAGTCGCTCAGAGAATTCACCTGTGTCTCATCTGCTGCAATACATTCACGTCCATTCTTTCATGACCGCCACCCTGGACCTTGTATCATCAGATCATTTTCACCTCCAAATTCATTTTCTCCATTCCATGTCGTAGATGTGCAATTCATTAAGGTCCTCCTACGATGGGTCACTTCTCATCGATGTCATCTCATTATCCGAGAGGTCGACCTAGGAACAACCCTTTCAGTACTTTGAAGCTTGCATGCCTCAATGGAAAGTTTCTCACTTCCGGCGATGGGTTTACATCAATGGCTTTCGACTGAAAGATTTTACATGGTATTCGATCCCATTTTGACACCACGTGAATTGTACTGTCATACCTTGAGGGTCATCATCATTATTGGTGATTCCTCTCGTGCCTGTTAACAACTTACATTATTGGCTGGTAATGAGGCGATGTCTTTCCATGTTCGACTCCAGAACATCTTTCACATGGATCGACTTGTACTCCGAGTGAAGATTGAACGAGTTTGAAGACCCCAGATCTAGTTTCTTCCATCCGTGCTACGATATATTCAGGAATATAAAGATCTCAAATGTACATCATTGCCGAACAGATGATCATCCAAATCGAAGGATGATGACTCCGTCTGAATCATTAGTCTGCTACATAAACGTCTATCCTATGTACATGGAAATCAATTTATAAATCTGAGCATGGGAATGCTCGCCTCACCTAGATTGTGAAAATATTATGAAGATAGTGTATTGTATTGTATCTTATTACAGGTCACCTTCCAGCTCGAAAAAACTTTGGATCCTCATGATAAATCATTTCACCCAACATCAAAAGATTAACGACCTCATGCTTTAGGGGGCAATTGTTATAGACATTTTTGGGCACTGCAACCCCAATCATACATTTCCATAAACCAAGGGATTCTACGTACCTAAAAGTGTTGCTTCACACCGTAAAGGAACAAGGTCAGCTGATTACATCATCTCCCAAAAGTTCTCCATAGAAAACTGCTCAGAATTGGTCAAAACTGGACCATACAGACTGCCCAATGGAGAGGGTGCGATGCATCTCACCTGCTCAATGTAAAAAGTGCAATGCATACTAGAAAGCCCTTCTGTAGGGTGCGATGGGTGAGAGTAGACAAATGACAGAGATAGTTTGCAAGGTGGATGATCATGGAATCTTCCAGAAACTTCTCCTGTGACACTTGCCTCTCTGAATTCGCCCAGGGATGAGTAAGAGATCATCAATCTCCAAGTGGAACCAAGAAATATTAGAGAGAGGACACTAGTCAAAAACCCAGTAATTGACTCACCCCCTTGCAAACATCTATATATGGATCCCTCATCACAGAGATCCAGAGGCCAGAATCTTGTATCTTGTAAGGAAGTGTTGTTGGTTTCTTGGTGCAATATCATAGTGTTGGGTGATCTAAGCTTTTCATGAGGTGAAGAAGGGCTCTCATGCTGGGAGGATGATGCTGGGTCAGAACAGTGGGTTGTAATCCTCTTTACTATTCTTGATATTAATAAAGCTATTCAAGTTTTCGTCCACATTCTTGTATGTTTGATGATATATGCATTTATGTGGTCAATATATATCTAGTCCTATATTGTTTATGATTGTAGATCTCTGTTGTTCGATAGTATTATGCTGCTTTGATTCCACAGGTGCTCTTTGAAGCTAGGTAAGTGAAGAAGGAGCGGCAAAGATCTGTTAGAAGGGAGAGGAACCTATCAAGGAACCAAGCGCAAGACTGAGGTTGGTGTCCTTTGTTCCCCTCTTATCTACTTCTCATAAAGGAAAGTGAAAGTAGTTTTGGTTTGTTTGTTTCTAATATAGCTACCCATCTTAGTGGGACTAGCACCTACGAGTGGACACTACATTTCCCGATAACAGGAAGATATCGAAAGTATGCCAATGGACAATGAGGATGTGGGAATGGAAATAGAGGAGGTTGAAGCCCAGGGTGAAGACCCTATTACATGGTTGTTGGAGTACGTCCCTCTGCACAAGCCTAAGTCCAAGGTCCCAAAGGACACTGATGAGAGTAGGACTCCCTTATAAACCCCTCTACTACCAGAGGAAATTTCTTTCGATGGTCTGTGTTTGGCATGGGTGTCGATATTGAAGCTTCAAGACTGGGACTTGGCGAACCATGAGAATTTCCCACATCTAGTGACCGAGCAGCTAATGCACTGCATCATAGACACAAATACAGGAATGACCGTGCTGGATCCATGGAGGTGGCTCAATGGAGTAGAGAAGGCAGGGTTGCTCAACCTACTCTAGGTGTCACATTATAACCACACCCTAGTGACAGTTTTGGTCATCAAGTAGCTGTTGTGCTTGGTGCATGACAAATGTCTGTGGCTGGAGGAGCCGATACCCATGACAGACAAGTTAATTCCCTGAATAACGTGCTTGCTGTATATAGGTGAGAATCTGGTAATGATCTTGGTGGCAAGGGTGGAAAATAGGCTCTTGCAGAGTCAATGAAGGAAAAATTCAAGCTAGTGAAGAAGCTTCGCAGGTACGCTATCTCCAGCATCTGCGACCCTGCTGTGTAGGTAGCAATGCAGATCCTTACAGGGAAAATGATTCCGAAGTGCCATGCTGATGAGGTGTCGGTGTGTGTCATTGCGCTCGCACAATAGTGCATGGAGGGAGTTTAGTTTAATTGGTCGGACTACATTCGTGGAGAGTTCCTGGCGAACTGTCGCAAAGTGCAAGAGAAAAGCAAAACATTCCACTATGTGTGGCTCTTGCTATCAATTTTGTTGGTAGTGTGGGAGCTACCAGAGGACAGGTAGTTCCCTTTGGTTGTGCTAGACCTCCCTAAAGTAATGAAGTACACTTCGTTGTGGGTGACCAAGGACGCACAACGAGTTCGGGACAGTAAGATCTTCTAGATCTTGATGGAGATGAGTATCAAGATGGCCATCAATCACAAGTTGTGATTGTTGCCCAAAACGTATGCTAACCTACATAGCTATGCTGAGTTCAAAGCTGATTTCCATCAAGTATCTATCAAGGTGCAGAAAGACCCTACACAAAAGTGGTACAGCTTGGCATATCTGGCCATGGATGATGCCATCGATGCAGTGCTCGATCAATGGCCAGTGGAGTGGTGCACTACCACAGACTTGGCAGTGGGTGGCAGAAAGTCTGCCACACAAAAGAAGAAGGAGAAGGCCAAGCTGAAGATGGAACATTGTTGAAAATAATACTGAGAGGGGGGGTGAATCAGTATTATCTAGTTCTTTTAACAAATCTTCCTTATTTACACTTTGAATTATTTTTGCATATCAATACCATAAAATAATGAGCAAGAAAAAACAGACAGTCACATCAAAGAACACCAGATATAAGGTGGAAACCCAAGGTGGGTGAAAACCACCTGCTGCAATATGTCTCTATCTTCTTTCAAATTAGAAACTCCTTTTACAATGGTCTTGTACTGGTGCAGTCCTTTACCAGTATGCAGGCTGCAACCTGCAGAGAGCTACAACTCTCTCTTGTTTTCCAGTCTCTCCTGGAAGGGAGCAACAACCCCTACTTCTTTTCTTTTAAGGACCACTTTTCATAAATTTTCAAACTGGATCCATAAATATCAAATGATCATCAA